>JAQMCX010000043.1:2362370-2409038 GCA_029814765.1 Acanthurus leucopareius | reverse complement strand
CAATTTTAAAATAGGCCATTCATTGAAGGTGCGCCTTATAATCCGATGCGCCTTATAGTGCGGAAAATACGGTATGTAAAGTTTTTAAATGCTAAATTCTCAAACAGTGACTATTGCAGGCTATCTTAGTTTACAGACATTTTTGATACATTAATTTGGGTTGGCGTCTATGGAAAGGGACAGCATGTGCACCCTGTGTGAGTCAAACAAATTTAAACTTTTAAATCCTATAACTATTCATTTTTTAATTCAGCATAAAGAGTAATGCAATGTATTGTCTGAAAATGCATTATAGTCCCACTGTAATTTAAATTATCAGCACTAAGATGAAAATTGGCATGTTCTTAATTATTTAAAGTAGGTGCATAACAACTCTGTGTGTATGTGTGTGTGTGTCCTAGGGCAAAAATAGAGTCTCCAGAACAGGGAAGCACATCAAATGATGTCAATACTGTTTATTTATTTGAACAAAATAATTACATTTAAAAACTGCCAGAACAGAAGCTGCACCAACGAAGCTATAATGAGGACAGCTGTATAAATCAAACAATGTGTCTTCAGGCCAGCTTGAGAGTGAGTGAGGCCATCTAGACACATGTACTGCCAAACTTATGAGTGAAATACTGAGAAGATCAAAAGCTTCCCTCTTGTTCATAATGTACTGCTGAAGCGGTAAATTAGCCAGTGCCTGAGCCCAAGGCATGCGTGAAACCAGCAGCACACGTCGGCCTGGTCACAGTAGGAGGGGCATCTGTGTGTGTGTGTTGGGGAGTTCAGGACAAAGGTTGGCAGAGGCAGGGTCTGATAAATCACATGATTCTCAACAGACCATTTCCTTCATATCCCTTCTCTATAGCTTTGATCTAATCTGAGCGAAGTGGTAACGGATAAGTGTGGGCATGTTAGCTGCTCACCCACATGCTGTGTTTGTCATAATTGGCAGTAGTGTGTGCTAACCTACCTGCTGTCTTCTGACGGAACCGCTGGATCTGCGTTGAAGGGTCTTATCCTCTGGTCTGGGATCTAAGCCTCGGGTGGAGGCCTGGTCCGACTCAGGGCTAGACCTCTGAGCTACAGCATCAATCTGCCCTGACACAACTGCCTGTAAGAAAAAAATAGACAGTGCATGTGTGTTTGTGAATGAGAAACAAGAAACAGAAAGCAAGACAGGAGATCAAGAGAAATGAGAAGAAACAAAGTGTGTAACCAAAGTTATAAAGACTTGACTGGCTGGGCATCTGTGCCTACAGTATGCTTTAAACTGAGTTAACGGTAGTTTAGTACTTAGAATAGTGCAAGTGTTCAACATGAGTCTGATTCACAAGGACAAGGTTCACATGTAGACAGGAAAAGGGATTATATGTAATTTGTGACATGTCATGACATCTTGAAAAGGTTTTGCATTCTGGTGTGTACTGCATAACCAAAACTGTAAATAAACAGTAATACTGGCTAGGAACCTGTTATCATAAAAAACATCAGGTTAACAGGTTCCTAGCCAGTGTTCATTGTTTTTTAAGTGGCTGTTTGCAGTTACAAGGGAATCAAAAACCAAAAAAAAAATTAATAAGAATAAATCAAAACAAGCATTTATGAGCAATTACACCCAACAGTTACGTAGTCACTTTCTGTGTTGAAACCAGTGGTTGGAACATATAACGGTGAATTATTAAGTAGTTATTATTAATATCAAACTCTAAAAAAGCTTCATGAAAAAAAAAAAATGTGGATACAATCCAGGCATAAGATGTTAAGATAGTTGAGGTGGAGTTAACTTTGACTTTTCTTCCTCCATGATTATAGATTACAGTACAAAATGAGAAATCTAAAGGAGAGATAGAGATTTGTAAAAAATTGTCAGTGACAGTCATCTCAATGGACCATAATACAATGTAGCACTAAGAGATGAGCAGCCAGTCAAATCACAGTGAAAACTACTCTCTCTGATTGAATCAGCAGCAGTTGTAATCAAAATATAGATTTCAGAACCTGATAGAATAAGGTTTAGGTCAGCACTTGCAAGTCCACATAACATTGCATACGCTGAAGTGACTACCCAGATGTGTCTCGTGGCAGTGGGATAGCTATCTCTATTTATCAGTGTCTTTTAGCCAGGGTCTACCACCATGTGCACTGGACAAAGCTTGGACTGCGAAAAATAAACTGGAGCAGGATAAGGCCTGAGAAGTAGGTTATGATGCACACAAACCCAATAAAACATTGACTAAAACATGTACATTCCCATAATTCAACAGCACAAGTATTGGATTTAAAATGTGCATGTCACTTAAATGTGAAATTCAATCTTTACACTTTTTCTACAGCTGTTATGAACAGTTCATACAACCCTTTACAAATGTGTTTATGTGAAGGATGGAATTTCTTTTGCTAGAGGTCCATATATATGTAAATACATATCAAAAATGGTTTTGGTATAAACTCAGTTAAGTAAAGTCATCCACATTACTCTTGCTCCATCATTTTACTGCATATTGCCACCTCTTTTTTTCTTAAGTTATTTTAAAAAAACGTGTGGATCACAACAAAGAACAGCATCACCTGCTGCTTTTAACACACTAAATGAAAGTCTTTTGACAAACAGGTCTTCACAACTGTGTTGTACCAGGATGCCAGGTAGGTAGTGAGGTGAGCTGCGCAGAATGTCATCACCTTTTTTCCAACGAGTCCTGATTGCATTATCAGAAAACTGGCATCTGGGCGTGACCTTGTTAACTGCCAGGGTAATCAACTTTAACCAAAGGGGAGGAGAGGGGATGATAAATTATTAGTGAGGAAGATTTTGTTCATGTTTTATTAAATTGGCCTGTCAAAGGGGGTTGGTCAAATTATCTGGGGCCTCGTTTATTGGAGGCCGGCCATATTGGCGCATCTGTTACAATTATTTATAATTTCTAGGCAGTCAGGAGGATGGACTGAGTTTTTCGGCATCAGCCACATAAAGCAATTTAGAAATTAACTGATTTGGGACTGTCTGAGTTCTTATCCTCTCACAATCTCTCTCATCCCCATTTTGATTTTCATTCTGTACAAAACAGAAAACAAGAAATGTAAGGAGCAAAGATGTGAATGGGGAAAAAAATATATATTCAAATACCTTATTGAAAGCAATAGGTGGAGAGAAAGCAATAGACAGGGAGAAAGCATGTGATTGAAAGAGAAGAAGAGAGCAGGAAAGTGCAGTGAAAACAAGAGCAAGAGACTGGGAGGAAGCTGAGGGAGGCTGGGGGGAAAAAAAGAGAAAAGCCGGTCTTGGTAATTACTGAACACGATTAGGTTCTTGGGGGAACTTGTCTGGCACTCGCAGCCCTCGCTGGTGAGGATGCGGCAGGCAGGACCATATGGAGGGAGGCTTGTGATTGTGCTCCCTGAAGCTCGTGACCCGTCTGCTGCCGAGCCCTTGAGCTGAATGTGAAATGAGACTTGCCAGGCCTAATGTTCTACACATGCACCATTTATGCCACAAAACAAATCTGATCACTGTTAATTATGTAGCAGCTATAATCAGGAGGGGCCACACACACGAACACACACATAAACCCAAACAACCACACGCATTCACAAATACATACTCACACAACCACATTCACACACATCCACAAACACACACACACACACACACACATCTGTAGAGGGACAGCATTTATGAAAGTGATTGGATAGCCTTCTGTGGTGAGGGCTAGAAGGGGGCATGTCCCCCTGCCAGGCTAGGTACACTTTGTATTCAAGATGGTGTTTTTTCAAAGAATGTCTCTGTGCATATATGTATGTGTTTCAACTGGTGGTGAAGTGAAGAGGGACTATATAGAAGGACAGCACACAGTGAGTAGGATGTAGGGTGCGTGTATGCTTTTTGTGTGCATGTACACAGCCCTGGGTCCTCCCACACAATCTGTTTGACCTGAGTCTATGTGCTTGAACGAGTGAGTGCACGTATCTGCAACGGCACATGGCTGTGCTTCATTAATGAGGCGAGCTGTGCTGCTCAGAGGTTCTCATCTAATGAGAGCAGTTGAGCTGGTAAAACACACCACTGGAGTCCATGTCATTAGTATGTCTCTGGCCCTGGCCGTGGCCCAGCTCCAAACACACACTTATGCACAAACTCATGTTGACAACAGTATTTATTGGTAGCACACTCAGGATACACAAGGTAAGTGGTAGACAAAAATAGCATTTTATATCATAAAATATTAACAGGCTATAATTTTATGATTTTTTTTCATGCATAACTTTTACAAAATGTTCCATTTGGAAAGGATGACATAAAGTATGTCTAAAAAGAAAATGCACATGTAAAAACAAGCAGGAGATTGCACTAAATTTTGAACATACACTTAAGGGGATCCTGACAGATTAGCTAAAAAAGTCTGTTCCAGATGGGAAAAAACACAAGAGTAGCCAAGGACAAGACAAGACCAATATGAAGACAAGTCAAAAATATCTGATTCATACAAGCATTCAATCATATTCTCCTGAACATAAGCAGAGCTGTTCTAAGGTGCACTGAAAGGTCATAGAGACTAAGAAATTGAGTTATATAGAGTACATAAAAATAAAAAATAATGGATGACTCCATTCTGCTGTTCTAGTTCTTGGCTGAAAAATTAACTATAATGTTTCTTTGTAGCATTATGGGTTTATCGTCTTCACTTGATGGCTGCTATTAATGATGAAGATGATCAAAAGAAACGCCTCACCTGACCAAAATGTGACCCGACACAGAGGTGGGTGTACCTTTGCACGTATGTGTGTGTAACTAGCACTTTAATTATACATCTAAAAGGGTTTAGATTGGCTAACATAAATAACAAGCCAGAAGCAGATGTTAAAAACCATCTCAACAAGCTCAGGGAGATGCACCATGTGGGCTTGTTTCAATTTACAAGAAAAAAAAAGGAGGGAAAAAGAGCCTGGCCACCCTGGGAAATGTTGCCTCCATGCTTAAAGCTTATTCTATAAAACCCATATGAGGGACTTTAACATGTTAGCAACATTTTGTGTATCAGAAGCTAAAATCATGTAAAAATGTGAGTGTGACACCATGAGATGCAGAAGAATAATTCCTCCGTGCTTTAAAAAGCTGTAGTAAGAGGGGCAGTTAGCTGTAATACTCAAAAGAGTTTTGATCTTTCAGTGACTGTATTTTTTAAACCGGTTTTTGCATACATGGGATTTTGATTTGTCAGAAAAGCAGGTTAATTATAACATAATGATGGCTCTATTCTACAAATGTTCACACGTCATTTTATATTTTTCGATGTTGATTTGATACCTGAACTATGTGTATCAACCAATACCAAGCTCATCCCACACCAGGGTTCAGAACAAACAAACAAACAAACAAACACATAATTTGCTATAAATTTTGAACAGCTGTGTACTACTAACCTGGCTTGGATGCTATGCTATGGATGTGCTGAAAGTTTCACATGTTGCCAGCCATTTATTGATATTTGATACTTGTCCGTTAAAATCTGTTTAGGTTGTATACAGGTGTGTGGGATGTTTCTGGGAAGTAATGGGGTACTGCTTCTAATAACTAATTATATGATATTGCACATTTAAAAAGTTTCAGTTTATATTTAAAAGACACAGGGGCTCCCATTTTATTTATATGAAACTTTTCTGGAGTGAATAAACATGACTAATTTTCCCTTTCCAATTCTGATGAGAGAATAACCAGTGCTTTGAATGACTGCCCACACAATTAACAGCTTACCACTCATTTACTGTGGTGAAGGTTCCAGAAAGCCTGAGGTCTGCTATGGATACTAATGTTGGTCTTTAATCACTGCACAGCTCTGACAATAGCCAAACACCAGACTACTATAAATACAATCATGCAGTCAGGGAGATATTTGTAAATGATTGAACGTTCACTTTAGCTATTTTTTTGGCTACTAATAAAGGCTCTTCCCTGTCTCTAGATTGTGATAGTGACCATGCAACCTGGTAGTTTGTTCAGACTGCTTCTCATTGTGCATGGGGGGTCACACAGGTGCCTAATGTCAGGCCATGCCCTACAGCTACAAGTTCAGGGCATAAGGCCATATTCAGTCTGACTCTATGGATAAGTTTCACTGTTTGAAGTACACAAGTTCACAAACACACACTCACACACACACACATAAAGGCACACACACAAGCACAATACAGAACAATCATGAAAATACAGTGCAAGTGGTGATGAAACTATAAATTGATTTGTTGAGGGACAAATAATTTTAATATGTCTTTAATCTTTGAAATTATCTATGAAACAAAAACAAGCTTTAGTTCAAGCTACAGTTTCTCCTTCTTTCATAGTCTTAAGTTATTTTAAACTAAATGTTTTTGATATTTTAAGACATCACCTTATGCACCTACAAACTTTGATGATCATTTTCCAATTACTGCCTTTTTTTTTTTTTTTTTTACATTAAATCAAGGTTCAGTGTCCAAGTCTTCTTCTTACATCCCTGGTCAGGCAAGAGGGTCAGTACTCTAAATGCCCAAAGTCAATTTTAACTGTGCAAGCGAGATGCTGTCAGCTCTTGTTATGACAGTGTGTGATGTTTTTCTGAAACTTGACGTGCCTTTGAAAAATGACCTTGTTTTATCCCCCTTGCTTTCAAACTTGCAGCAAACTGCCCAACACAGTTGGAGTTTTGATCATACCCTTTAATGTCACCGAACTAAACATTTCCAGGACAACTGAAATGGTTGCATGCATTTGAGCTCATAAACCTCTTCACTCACTGCAATTTTCTCATGAATGCCAGATCGTGACAGCACATGTGTAACTCTTGGTTACCTCCATCATTACCTCTGGAAAAAACAATGTGTTCACTTCTTTTATATCATTTGCCCGAGAGAAGAGTTGCTACATCTACTAGCCCAATGTAACCTTTATATGCCCAGGCAAGGTGGCATTCCTTATTGTTAACCCCCGTAATAATTAGATAATTAATGATAGAAACAGTTAACTGATAAATTAATATTAAAAGTTAGTTAGAAACTTTCCAAATTGTTGATAATAGCTAGGAACAAAAATGTCTTTTCTTTATGAAGCAAAAACATTATTGTTTTTCAGCCAAGCGATGTGCCTGCAGGTTAACTGATATAGGAAGCAAGACTAATAATAAACATAACATATCTTATAATTACTGACAGCAAGGCAGAACTGTTTGGCTATGTTAGACATTGCATTGTTATGCTTCCTGTAAAGAGTTAACTTGACATAAGACAGCAGAGAAAAGACAGTCAATCTTGGCACACAGCATGGAAGTATAACACACAATGGGTGTTATTTCTCTCATCAACCCTCCTCCTTTATTCCCCCCACCCACCCAAAACCACTGCGGGAGGGGTGTTCAAAGCCGTCGTTCTGGTCCATATTCAAATGAGTGCTGCGTCTCCCCCCTGTGCTCCCGTTGCGATCAGCACTTTGATCACCTCCAATAGTAACTTCCACCAAAACATTTAAAATTAAAATCAAATCTGCCTTAACAACCTGAGCATTAGAATTTAACAGGTGTTCGGGAGGAAGTTGTTACAGAATTTGCGATTATGTGCTTGGATACACACACCTTTAGTCAAACATGCACCCACGCAGACACACACATACACACATACGCACAACCTGTCAGTGAAATTACAAAGTGGGAAACAGAAAGCCCTCCTGACTGAGTGCTATACCTTGGGATACCTGATCTGTTCACTTTGATGTCAGTAGGTAAGAAAGTTAAAGAAACAAATCAGCCAGACAGCAGCTACATGTGTTCAGTAAACAAAAGTTAATATTAATTCTTAGCAAAGGTTATATACATGGCATTTTTGTAATTACATCTCAGCCCTGGAAATGTGTGAACAGTATTTTCATTCGACCCGTGTATGGAGAGACACAGGGAAGAGTGCATTCTTAGTGTGATAAAATAAATGCATTGTACATATTCGTACACACACTCACATACTGTTCATACATGCATGTATGTATGCACATATGCATGCCCACACTACAGACACACTCACGGCAGTAACTGCATCTTCTCTAAATGTAGTATTAATTACTGGGGGAACACTGCAGTACTGTATTTAATTACTGACTAAATGATCCATTTCTATTTCACCGCTGGTTAAATTAATAGGGTTAAGTGAGACAGGGCGATTGTAACTCACTTAACATTTGAGCAGATATCTTTTAACTTCCACAGTCTGGGGGCAGCACTGTCAGAAAATATCAACCAATCAAATTAAACAATTACAGCCTGCAGAGGCAAAGAAATTACTCGACTGCTAAAAAATATTATCTTCCATGGCATCAGCTACATAATTGTTTTATCTCCAAAAGTACATAGTTGAAACTGAAGCAAGAGTCATTATGCAGGAGGCTGGGAGAGCTAGTATATCACCAAGCTCAGTGGCATAAGATGTTTATATACTAATGTTGTGTGGCCAAAGGATACAAGATATAGATACCTGATAAGCACCAGATGCACAAAACTGGCCTTCCATGTAACGACTTATTTGATGCCAAACATCACATACAATCTGTGACTGCAAGAAAAGAAATAACTCTTCATACCAGCTGGTGGCGCTAGTCTGTATGTCAATCAAAAAGAGAAACCAGACGACTCAGGACTGTAGGTATACAATTGCAGCTATGAACATTACAATCGGCCTCTCATTCTCACACAGATACGGCCTCCTCTGAATCATGCCAGTCAGTATGTCTTCAATTTCTTTCTTCAAGATAGCAGTTTGTTCTGAAAATATTTGTATATTGTAACAATCAGTGTATTTGCTTTCTGGACTTTATTTATTACTTGCTTTCCTTCCGTTTCTCTTCTTGTGTACTTATTTGTTTAATTCATTGCTGATTCAATATGCTCACGTGGATGAGAAGCCACTGACAAGGGCCAACTAGTGACAACAATAGGAAACACATGCAAAAACTTAACTGGGGTCAGAGACGTTCACCTTTGACCTGACACCAGCTGATGGCCAACAGTCAACTTTGTATGTCAGAACACTTGACACTGTGTGGTCTAAGAAACACCTATCACCATATCATTTGGAGTGGAATCATGATCTTGATACTAGAGCCTCTACTGCCTTGGGGTGCCAATTCAAAGAAAGTGAGCTGAAGCCAAACCCCTGCTGACTGACAGATGTGGAAGTGTAACTCCAACATCATCTTCAAGAACTTCACCAGGCCCCGATCAAACCACCTCTCTCTGCCTTTTATACATCTTTGCTATCTGACTGGAGTGTGTTAAAAGGACTTCCAGGTACTTGGGTGGGAGGATAGACAGAAGATAGATAAACTAAGTAAGTCAGCGAGTGCATGCGTGCCCAGTACAGAGAGCTAGTGAAGATCAGATAGCTGACATGAAAGACACTGATGCTAAGAGAGATAGATAGATCAAGGATGAAGCAGAGCGGTATTAAAAGAGTGATTCTCAGTTAAAGACCACCACCGCAGGCCATGCTGGGGCTTGTCAGTTATTACTGTGCCTACTAATCAACCTACACATCGCCATGTAAACACTAGCAAGGTGATTGAGAGATGTATGATGATATAATGTGTTTCTTATGTAAGGAAAAGCATGGATACATTATGTAGAATCATAAACATCGTATCATGCATATTTTGCTGTCCATACCCACACAAATGCTTATCAAAGTTCAACAACTTCTACAGCACAGCAGACATCATAGGAAAACAATTCTTGGCCAGCAGTTGAAATGCACTTGATAAACTTTAAAAATAAAAGAGAGATGCTCTGTGTGTGTGTGTGTGTAGGGGGGTTACCTTAAAGTTGGTTTGTCTGTTTGGTGAAGGGTAAATGGCTGTGTGCTGAGCCTGTTGCTGCAGTTGTTCCTGCAGTCGTGTTTGTTCCTGCTGCTGTTGCAGCTGGGCTTGGAGTTGCAAGATGTGTTGGTCTTTCTGAGACAGCAGACTGTTGAGCTCCTGGTGACTCTGGCGAAGGTTGGCCTCGCTAGATATGAGGGTCTGGTAGCACTGACTCAACTCCATGTACAGCTTTTGACAAACACAAACAGGACAAAAAAAGATTGGAAAATCGGGGGAAGGCAGGAGGGGGAAGGTGAAGGGGCAAGGGAGAGGTTAAGAAACCAGAGATGGGATTTCAAATGGCGCAATAAGAGAAGAAAATATTCATATGACCGGGTGATACATTAGAATGACATATGTTTTTGTATGTTTTCCATAAAAATAGGAAAGACATATGCTAACACCATCAAAGTAAAGAAAAAATGAAGTTATGGGAGGATAAAAGACAGCAAAAAGATTTGTGTTCACATTTTATGACTAATAATTGCCCAGTTTCTTTCACTTTCCTCTTCCCTGTGTAGCACTGTGCATGGCACGGTGGTACAATCATCAGTGAGAGGGATGGCATGTTATGAACCCATTCACAGTAACAGGATACAGTGAGAAAAGTCCTTTTTTGGCACTGGTCAAATAATTGTGGGTTAAAGCTAGCTTGGAAATAAATCAAAACAGCAGGTTAAGCCTGAGTGGAGTGCAACAAATTGGTAATAATAATGAGTCTGAGGTTTGGCATGTGTGTAAGTACTTTTTGATAGGAGGTGGTGTCAGCAGTATGTGCTTCTTCTTGGTTCCTCAGGACTTTCTGTGTGTCTAGGTTGAGTCCTTCCAGCTGCTTTATCAGATGGCTCTGCTCTGCTGCATGCTCTGTGCTCTGTCTGTACAGCGTCTGCACTTCTGCACAGTCACGACTACACACACATACACACATGCAACATGTTATACAAGTTTATACGTGGACAATGACTGTTTACAAATAAAACTGTTAATCAATACACAAGTACTGCCATTCTTTTCTTTCTGCCATAATAATTATAATGATGACATTTCACTGGAAAGTAAACTGCAATATCATGGTGAACCAAGGACAAGTTGTGAATTAATGGATCTTTGTTTATTCAACACTGTCTTAATTTCTCTCATCATAGCAGCATCAGCCCAAAGTTTATCTCTGGAATTTATTTTGTGTCCCTTGGAATTACTGCAAAGTGCTTCTCTAACTTAAAAGGACACCTTTAATCACACAGCTAAAACCTTCAGAATGGTCTCCAGCCCTGGTGTGACTGACACGTCAGAGTGCCTCTGGCATTAAAACAGAAAAGTAGTTAAAAAAGGTTGAGATTACCACTAAGACTCCAACGGTTCTCACAGTTTTTATCATATCGACTAAAGCTTAGCCAAAGCCTGCCCTGTTTCCCTTTTCTCCCTCTTTTAAAGCACATCCACTATGCAGGGCTTATCAAGTGGCTTTAGGTGAGCCAGAGTAGTAGAAACCTGTGTCACCCACAAGCCTCACAGCAGAGAGAGCAATAAACTAACTGCTGCACACACTAGCAACGTAAGGGGTTATATGTATACGCATATATCTCCACAGGACAGATGCACATTTCCTTTAACTAATGGAACAATTTTTTTCCCATATATTGTGGTTACAACAAAACAGACACCGTGGTGCACGGGGGTGGGCATTGCTTCCGTTGATAGGACTCACCGAAGTTGACTGAGCAGTACTTCTTTGGCTGCCACCTCCCTCTCTTTAGAAGAAAGCTGAGCGTCCAGACTGCTACAGTGGCTCTGCAAGCTTGACAACTCTTGCGAGGCATTATGAAGCTCCTCCTCAAGTTTCTGGTAGAGAAGAATACCCAACACATTTGAAGCAGTTCCAGAAAAATGAGGGAACAATCTGATATTGAAAAGCATTTTTTTATATAAGTATCACATACTAATACCAAATAAATAAACTTTATTTGTCCTTTTCTCTGTTATGTGGAGGAAATTTCTCCACCTTAGTCTCAAGCATGGTCTAGTTCCAGACTAGGTCTTGCACTTACACCACTTAGTGCTCAATCAAAAGAAGATTAGTGTGGGTACATTCTCTGCTCTGGAATTGCAAATGTCCTTTTCTACAATGTGTTAAAGTATAATTGTTGGACATCAAACTACCTTTCACTGTTACTGGCTTCCCAAATTGGACATGTTTCAGTCATTGATCCCTGCTATCCATCCCATATCCAGGCACTCTTATGTTTTGATGCATGCAGCTGTCGACAGTGGCTACTACACAACTCACACAGTCTAAAGCCTCTTTTAAGCTCTGAGTCTTTTTCTTCAACTGTACATCCACTGATTGTGCAATGGGCTTTGAGCACTGCTGAGGAACAGCTTGCCACTTCTGAGCGCACAACAACACTTTGGCTGAACAGATCCAGTGAAAACACTGACATCGACACGAACCTGCTGTTATTGTGCTGTTTTTGCTGTTCAGCAGGTGTAGACAAGGTGTTAGTGACAACTTTTACCTAGAGGATTAAATCAGTAAGGCAGATTGCAAACCTTTCTGAACTTTGACAGTTCAAATCTAATTTGAATCTGTATTCTCTCCACACCAGAATTAACTTTATGCACATACACATAAGCATTATAAGACACAACATTAAAAATGCCATGATACATAGAGTATGTAAAGCAGCAATCAAGTTTGTAGGGGTGCAATAGTATAGAAAGGACAAATCAAGAAAATCTACAGCAAATGAAGGATTCTCTGCATGAGAACTCACTATTTTAGATCTCGATAAGACTGTTTGTGTTGTTGACTTAATTAGGTAATTATTTAAGACATCATTTGTACTGTCATTATCATTTAGGTACCTCTTTATTTTACTGGGTTTTATTTTATGCAATTTGTACAAGCTTTAAGAGGCTGTCATATTGCCAACCCTCTGTTTAGTTAAAAAATAAAATAACCCCACTGTATAACTTCCTGAACAAACCTTTATAATGTCAAACAAATTGGAATGATGTATCCACTGCACAACCCATATTTTCTTCCCCATCTTTCAAATCAATGTATGATACAAAAAATGAGGATCAGGTGGAGTGTCTTAGGCGGTGATGGATGTGCATAGACTAGTTGCCGGGCTTCGTCCAGTCCAAGTGTAATTACTCTGCAGCCCTGACTTATTCAAGACTTTCTATCTGACTCCATTTGACAAGCTTAGCAATATGTTTCATAACGGTTAGTCTATAAGGAAGAAGAAGAACGTGAGGATCCTATGCTGCTCCCATGCCCTGAGACTCTTCTGCTACATATACAAGAGGCAGCAGGTTCTGAATGAAAACTCCTCAGGGATTTTGACTGAGATTTGATTGGTTGCATGCTTATACAGCAGTGCTGTTACTGTGAAATAACTGTATTTCTCATGTCCACAGAGATGGGAAGTACTGATTCATACTGATGGCATGAGCAACGGTCAGATTCTGACTTTCAGCTGTTTGTATTAGGTGAGAATGAATGACAAAAAAGTCACAACAAAAAAAACAACTTTTGAAACACACATGCAAATGATTCACAAAAGTTTTTTTCAGTTCAGTTAAATTTTTACCCCAACCATGGAAGGTCTGTCTCTTCCACGTTGAATCATATTTTTTTTCTTCCTTTGAATTTAGTCCCTGCATATTTAAATTATCTGTTTTGCTACAAAGATCTTTTTGTATTCACATGCTGAGGAGGAGAGGGTATTAGAAATCACAGAGTTCAAGGTGTGCAGAAGAAAGGGAAACCTAGAGGACGGGGCCTTCCTGTAGTAGTTTGTGTGTGGGTTTGTGTGTCTGAATGGACTTGTCCCTGTGTTCATACCTTGACTCTGGCCTGGGCAGCATCCCACTGGTCTCGTTGGCTGTTGGCCTGCCTCTCTTTCTCCTCCAGGTCAGCTCGCAGGGCGACGCAGCAGGAAGTTAATCCCTCTTTCTCCTCCTCTAGAGCCTGCACCACCTGCCGCTCCTCCTCCTCTTTCCTCCTACACTCCGTCTTCATTTCCTGGATAAGAAAGGTGTGTGTGTGTGGAAAGAGAGTAGGGGGTCGTGAGGGCCAAATAAACAATGGTGACGGAAGGAGAGGAATAGAAAGAGTAGGGATTCAAACTGAGAAAATAGACAAGAAAGCTGAAGAAATACAAAAGGGAAGCAACCCATGGGGTTGAGGCTGAGATGAATATGTAAACAGTAGACCGGCTTTGCTGCGGCACCCCCCTGCATGGGCCGCTGATTGGCCAAGGTCACCTGTGCTGTAAAACTGGACCCACGCGGCCAGATGTTGGCTGGCATGAGTCGAGCTGTGCCGCAAGAGCTGGGCTCATGCAGGTACAGGGGCCCGTCAATCGACTTTAATGACAGGCTCCTAATGAGAGTGGTGCTTACTGCAAGACCCATTAGACTCAACCTAGGTCTCCTTTGATGCTGTCCCCCACAATTTCTCGCCATGAGACCTCACCAAGACTGTGTAAGGACTATTCCTTTATCAATTAATCATAGCTGAGTCCCATGTAAGCATAATTAGGGAGAAGCCACACCATCGCATGCACACTTTTTACTTTCCCCCACTGAAGCAGTCATTAAGTATTTATCTGCTAGTTAACAACCTGCTTTCCTTTCTCTACATGATTCTCTCTCTCACTCACTCACTCACTCAGTCACACACACACACACGCACACACAGGCTTTCCACCTGTTAAGTATTCTCTGTTGTCAGTAGCAAGAAAGAAATCCAAATGCAAGAAAAGGTGAGACAGAGCGAGGATGAAAAGCAAGAGGAGAAGACACAATGTAATGGAGATTGGGTTCAAGAGAGCTGAGCAATTCTCTTTCTCTTCTAAATGATTCAAACGCCTGTGGCTACAACCGCAGAGGACTTGTCTTGTTCAGTGCCACACAAAAAAGAGACTTTTCGACTCTGGGGCCCAGACTGCCACTGAAAATTTGTTCCACCAACCTTAAGTTCCTGAGTCTTATTGACCAGCTGTTCACGCAGAACTGTCAGCTCTTTCTTCATTAGGGCACTCTCGTCGTCCTCCTCCGTCCCCCTCTCTACCAAGTTGTTTATCTCCCGCTGCTGACCTGTCACTTTCTGTGGCACACAGCGAGACAGAAAAAAGACAGAGCGACACAGATGGAGAGAAAGTTAGCAGGAAAAAGAGATCCACAAGTTACACTATGTATTTAAGTCTCAGAACACTCACAATGAAAATAAGGTCTGGATTGAGTCCTCCATTGAGTCTGAATGACCAAAAATAGCTAATTTAATTGAGCAGACATTGAATGTTAATCACCCAAAACTGTATTTGTAAATATAGAAATAAAAAAAGGTGCATAATACAAAAAGAAATCTGTGTATATATATATATATATATATATATTTATTTTTTTAATTATATAATTAATATTATATTTAATATAAGAACATGAAATTAGGATGTTTACTTTACAGTCATTTTCAGACATAGAAAAGCAGCAATTCTCACGTTTCAGTACCAGGAACCATTAAGTAGTTCCTCATTTTTGTTTGAAAACTCATAAAAAACCTTTAATTACCCCTAAAGAGTAATTTTCTGTCATCTGATCATTGCATACCTGAAAAAAAATACTCTTTTTAAAATTATTAGTGGGTCAAAAATTATCCTGAAACTCTGTGATGATCAATTTAATGATTAATCAAACTTGTGGCCACCAGAAAGGCTATAGTGATTTGAATGAACACATACTTTTGATGCTGGTATATGTTCCCTTCATGTTTTTTGGCAGCCTTTATGGCCTTAGTAGGAGGAGGCTGGCCTCTTAACATGGCATCAGCTGGGGTTTGGCATTGGCTGGTAATCCACAGCCTTCCATGGCTACACCCTCCTCTCAAATAACACTGTGCTCTGGGATGCAATTAATTGCCATGTTGAGGGAAAAATCGCTCAGATATATCCAGATAGTGGATTTAGCGTTCCTCTCTACTCCTAGTTTGCAGTGCTAAGAACAGAGGGGCTTTAATAGAGATTTATACTGGAGAGCAGAAAATAAATTCAAACGTTGATAATGAGGTAGGCAAGAACAATTTGAACCCCAGTAGTGCTCAATTGATAGAGGAGAAAAAAGGGGGGTTCCGCCAAGTTAAGAGGTCTAGGACAGAAAGATTAGCATGTGAAAATTCCCAGTGCAGTTCAAAAATGAAAGCTAATTATGTTACAAAAATGGAAAGGAGTAGCAAGGGAAAGGGGAAAATACAGAAAAAGAGGTGGAATAAAATAGACAAGAACTGGAAGGAAAATACATGATCAAAGTTGGAGAGTAGAGATATTAAAGGGAGCGTAAGATCATATGTGGACTCAGTAGACCATCACATCTCAAAAAAAAGAGGAAAAACCAATTAATCACTTTTTGGGTATGTATGGCTTAAGATGTGGATGAGATGATGACTGTCGGAGGGCCGGATGACACAGCACAGAGCTCAGTGCTCCTAATGAGATTTTCAGATAGTTTCAATATGGACGTTAAAGGCCGAAGTGACACTATCTAAAGAAATTAAAAAAAGAGGAGAAGGCAAGAATAAAAATGGAATTTTTTTGTTTTAACCAATATTCTAGCTTTTCCCTAAAAGACAGTTTGACTTTAATCAGATCATTTGATAAATAGGTTCACACCTTTGCACATACTTCAAAACTAATTTATATATTGACTTGTGCATGAAAATATTAACCACTCAGTTGTAGCAGCTCTTGAATAAAATGTGCAGTTTTCCTCTAGTGACCCTTTGACTTGTTAGATGTTAGTTTGTCAGTGCAGCCTTGAGCTGGAGAGTTGGAAACCTGAAAGCGTCACACACTAAAGGACACTGTAAATTTAACAGACAAAATAAGGATTGAAATTTTCAATTCTCCTAAGTCTTGTTAAAATAGCAGACTTTAGAGATGCAATAATATTTAAAGTTTTGTCCTTACATGTGTGACGGCACTTTTTACTGCACTTTACTCAACTTACACTCAATTTACAATTCTACATAAAAATGTAAGAAGTCAGAAATAAGTATATTATGTTGGTTAACTGCATTGTGTCACTGCTCTAAAGCTAAAGGTCCAAATATTTCAGTAAAATAAAGGTTGAAGTGATCACAAATCCTTTGAGTTCCTGTTATAACTATTGTTAACAACTGGATCAGAGTTAAGATGGCTAAGCAATGTGTAATGTAAAACAACACCACAACACCAGCAATTTGATGACTCTATTACAGCCGGTCTCATTAGGAATGAACACGATTCTGGATGAAGGACGCTAATGAAGGAGACTGACAGATGCTTCAGTGAAGGGATGATGATTTGGAGTAAATTACATTAGTGATGTCATTATTGCAGCCATCATACCATAAAAAACTATTACTCAAGGGGCAGTGGAAAAAAAAGCAGGTAAGGCAGAGAAAGCAGGTGGTGTTCACTTAAAAAACACTTTAACTGTATTGATATTCATTTTTACAATATAAGTACAGCATTCTACAAATTCACTCAAAATTAAGTAGTAAGCATTGCTTGTAACGATGACACAGAAAAGCTAACAGGGATCTGTGCAAGATAAAAATAAACGAATGAACAAATGAATGAATGGTGGAATGAATGATTGCATAAGTAAATAAATAAAATAGCTTTAATGAAAGACATAAAACAATAGAGCATGACTATATGACCACACTATAATATATATGTAAATTAAAAAAAATCTGTAATTAGAGTGTCAGACAAGCAAGCTTTAGTCTGGAAATGTAGTTTAGAGAGTGTGGTTGGCAGAAATTAATGAGAAATGCCCTGCATTTAGACCTTTGCCATGGTGTTAAGGAGGGCATTTAACTTTCAATTGCTCCACTGGAGCTGATCATTGGCCAACAGCAGAATACTTGAACATTAGTAAATATGTTTGGTTCATAAGGGAATGTTAAACACTGTGTTACCTTTTGTAAAACCTTCTGTCTTTGTCTAGCAAATACTTCAGACATGATTTAATTAACCTCCTTCACTAATATGTCGGAGATCTAACAGACATTTGCTAAATACACAGAGTTAGAGCCTGTTAGATCCAACTCTAGCGTACCTGTTCTAGTTCCTGTATCATGTAGTCTTTGGACTGGAGGATCTCCAACACTTTCCTGTCCTTTATCTCAGCTTTATGTTTTTCACTAGAAGAAAAAGAAGAGAAAAACAATTAGGCATGTGTTTTAGCTACGTAAAATCTCTAATACTTTCATTTTAAATCCTGAATCTTGCAGTCTTGTAAAAGGTCAATTTCCCACTATTAATACCATTATCTATCGAATCTTTTTGCACTTGCTGCTCTTGGAAAATGAAGGTCCTTTTACATGTAGGCAATTTATGTTAATTTTTTTTTCTTTTCATTGAATATTTATGAAAAACGCACTTTATCAATGTAAATAAAAAGAAAAATGCTCAACTGGTTATAAAACTAGAGCTACTACTACTAAGCTGCTGCTGCACCACATTTCTTTCTAAAGTTCACTAGCAACTCTTTTATCATAATGAACTTTAAGGGAGACAAAAACAAGGCATCAATTGGGGACCTGTTTGTTTCAACTGCTTTAGGCCACCAGGGGCCACCCATTCCCTCCACTCATCACTTGCTCCTTCTACACCTCCCATCTCTGAGGCCTTTTCTCTTGTCTCTTTGCCTCTTCTGATCAGCCCTCTCCCTTGGTGGACACTGAAATAAGTATCTTGTGTCTCTGGAGGAGCTGGAACGCAGGCCGGCCTAGCTACATCTACTTGTATATTGGGCTATGTTCACCATGTCCTGAGCAACCAACCAATCACTCTACAAGATCCACACAGGAAAGGGAGGGCAGGGTGAATGGCAGTTCCCAGTGGGTACCAGCGCTTGACTGGAGTCGACACAATTACCATGTCAATATCCTCCTGCGCATCAGGTGATACGATACACATACACTCTCTGGGTGCATGTTCCCCCACCACTCTCAGCGGACCAACATACTTTGATGGGTTTCCTATGGGACTATGAAGGAACACAAGCGGGTGTGGAGAAGAAATGAGAGGAATAGGTACTGAGGAACTCTGATGCACTGTGTTTTATTCCTATTAAGGTCTATGAACAACTGACAGACCTCAAAAAGTATGTGTAACGCACCCATGACAGGGAAATTTTATTCTAAGATATTCTCAAATTAAAAACTTAAAACTTAGCCACTTCATTTATATTAACCGTTTAAATTGATTTCAATGGTGTATGGAAAATGTGTAAGAGGAAAGAAACAGCGTTCAAAATGCAGAGATACCAGCTTGAAGACAATTTTAAGTCTTTTACTTCCTAATAAGGAGGAATATATTTGATTTGTTCAACTGTGAAAAGACCTGAACCTGTGTTCTTTTCTGAAAGTTCCCATGCCACTGTGTTTGGTGTGGCTTAGCCACCCCGCAAAAGAGGTCATACTCACAATCTTACAATTTATCCGATAAAGACAAGTATTTGGCAGGAGTGTTTCAACTGTCCAGAATGGGTGCGGCAGAGGAAGAGTGTTTTCATTAAAAGGGTTTCCATGGTTGAACTGCTAGACCGGGGATAAGAAGGCTTAAATCAGCATCTGCACCAGATTCCGTCGTAACCCCAGTAGAATGGCCAAGGTGCCTTAAACATCCCTTGAACGACTTTCACACATATTTCTCTTCACTTGTGAGATAAAGGAATTTTTAGCTATTGAGCCTCTCAGGTAGCAATTTGAAAGATGAATCTACTCACCGCTCAACCACCAAACTGACAGCCTGGGTCAAGTCTGGATTTGCCACTTGCAGGCGTTTCCATAGGGACCACACAAACTCCTTGTCTGCCTGGGAAAATAAAGGATTCAGTGAGTCATCAGCTGTTAGTCCTAATTGAGATAAATAGCTTTTGATAAATTTGTCTCAAAACACAGTGAAGCCTACAAGAAGAGCCATAGCACATCTCAGCTTTCCTCACTGAAAAACAAAAAATTAATTAGGATGCTCGATGACATTAGCATACGACAGGAGGGGTAGTCAATCAATAATTTAAACATCTTGTACAAAATAGTTTTTGATCTGGCCTGCCCTCTCTAATCATGAGCCTCTCTTAACAGGATTCTTCATCGCTGAGATGTGACCTTCGACTCAAGGGGAGTGAGCATTGACACTTGTCATTATGCACTATTTATGACTGGGGAGAGCTGGGATCCAAATCAAAACACAGCAGTCGAGCTTGCATTTTCGTTATTAATCAATTGCGCTCTGGATATGTTTTCCACTGCATCTCCAAAGTAACTAGCCCCAAAGAAACTCAAAACTGATGACAGAGAGAGTCATCTTCAAGTAGAAAAACCCAGACAGCCCCTGACACATTTCCAATTCAAATTGTCTCGCTGGTTTTTCAAACATTTTTAAGCTACATTACATTTAATGAGGGACATCTAAAAACTACATTTTCTGACATTAAAAGACAGAATTATACCAAATCGACTTAATATAAAATTATCTGATAAATTATGTTCACATCATCATAAGATAAAAGTCATCCCTCCCACTGGAATCTACTGGTCTCCAATTAGTACATGAATTTTAACCCCCTTCTCAAAAGTGTCTAATCAATTATTTACTAAAATGGCAGAAGCAGACCTTGATAAGACCATGAACTGAACATATAAAGTGGAAGGACTGTAGATCTGTCTCTGTATGCATCTGTATCTGCATCTGTAAGTGTGTGTGTACAGAGTGGAAGCTGGAGAAAGGGGGATAAAGATCTCACCCAATCAGTCCTGCAATCCAACTAACGATGAAATTAAGCAGCATGGTTGGCTTGAAAAAAAAAAGTGGTCTCCCTATGCCTGGCCTTTGGCTGCCATTAGTCGTTCCACAGACAAGTGCTCAGTCAGGACCCTCATCAAGAGCTCTCCTCTGCCGTATGTGTACTTAAAGATGCACTGAATGTGTCTTTGATGATCACTGAATTATTAATTTTGAATCTAGCTACTGAAACACCATGGGCTAAACATACCAAAGACAGCCACTGGAATTCAGCCACATATTAATAAAATTAGCAGGGTCTACTAGGAACATTTGCTGGTCGACAGATGAGACTCTTTGTAGTTAATGGCTGTCCTGAAGTACATCTTGCCAGAGACTTAAGACATCAATGGTATTCAAATGCTACTATTTAAATGGTACATTGCACAACTAAAGGTCCCTATTAGACAGACAGAATCACTGATGTTCCACTCTAGACAAGACCACCAAGGATGGCCTTCACATCAGCTCAATGTAGAGTAGCAGGGGCCGTCTATCTACAGTTAACAAAGTATCATTGGTACACTCGAAGTGCTAAAATGTCATAAATCACCACTTAAAGAAACATTTTAACAGTCACGGTCTAATACTGCTCTCAATTGCTTTTAAAAATGTTCAGAGGACACAAGCATACTCTGTACTCTTAATAAACAGTACTTACATGAACATTAAATGCGACAGGGAGTTCTTTAGGCTATGGGAGTATATTTAGCAAAATTCAGAGAGATTTACTACTTTTAACATTTCAAGTCGACAAAGTGATACATAGCAGTTGTGTGGTTTTCAGGGCTGTTTGACTCGTAACATAGCATAATTTTTATAGATGAGTTATTTAGAGTAGAGTTTTAATGGTAGGTTATAATGCACAATGATTCAGAATATGAATATGAATATGAATTCCTTTTTAAAATGATTCAGAGTGAATCTGTAGCAAATGAATATAGTTTTTTGTTTATGAATTACACAGATGCACACTTAGACTGGGGTCACTGAGCAGATTTGTACGAATGCCTCATTTGTCCTTCAGATTAATGGAATTAGAACTCCACTTTCAAACCTTCTAGCTTCTTTTTGAGATAAATTTAAAAAGGAACCTTTAATAGTCAAACTATACTTTATACACACCACAGATAAGGGACAGGCCCAAATTCAGTAAAAGTCAAACAGCACCACAACATGTGTTTCAGCTGTTAGGTGGTGTCTATAGTCCAATAAAGCTCAAATGTAACACATCATCTGCAGAACCCCACAGCTTTCTACCCACCTGTTCACAAGGTAATGTGGATATGCAAAGTGAGTGATGCTAGGTTGAGTTCACCATGTTATTAGGCACCACCTGGTGGTGAGCATGCAGGGACAACCTCCTTCAATCACCTACTCACAAAATGAAGATGAGAGGTTCTCAAATCTGCTGGAGAGCAATTTCTAGTCCATGTGTTTGTAAGTCTTTGAATAAACAGAAAAACTGGTAAGCAAATTTTCAAATGTTTACCAGAAGAAGATACTTGCTGCACACTATTTATTTTGACAAATATTCATGGACAATAATAAAGTGTGCTTAGGTCATAAACAGTCTTTTGCAGCTTGACAGTAGTGGCAACTAAATAACTTAAAATTGCTTCATGCAATTTACCAAAATCAAGTAATTTTCAAATTATAACTGACACTCTGAAAGAGATATGCTCTTCAATTACAATTGCTGGGCCTCAAAAATATAATCATGAACTCATGCTTTTTGAATTCAAGTAAGGAGAGCTAAAACAGATGTACAGCTAGAGAGAATATCTTTTTCCAGAATGCACTGGGTGTCGAAAAAAAATATTTGTGATGATGTAAAATAAATAATGTAAACAATGTAAATAAATGTGGGAAATAGTTTGGATATCTACCTTAATCAAGTGTGTAAATATTGTGTGATAGAAATAACAGCGTAAAGTCAAAATAACTTTGCACAAAATAAAGCAAGAAGTGCTGAAAACTGCACAATTTATATGAAGTCAAAACAAACCAGAAGTGCTTGTGGTAGTGTCTGCAAAATCAGCACATATTTTATGATCAAGTGGTTTTTAACACTGATGCGAGCAATTCAAGTCATTGCTTTATCTGAACCATGAAATGTTTAAGTAAGTAAAAACAGAAGGTCATGTACAAATTCCTAAAAAAAAGACTAATAGTGTCAACTATTTTCAATTTCTGTAATCTATAAATAGTGTATGTAAGATGCACGGAATTTACCTCACACTAACTTAAACACATTGGGACGCTTAACCGTCACTAGTGAGTTAACCAACTGTCAGCATTTGCAGTAAACAGGCCAATTATTAACAGCTGATCATTTTAGAGGAATTTCATGTTATCGTGTTATGGGTTTATAAGGAAGCAAGATAAAACGATTGGTTTGCCCTAAAATAAAACACATGCCTCAGCTTGTTGACACCATAGTCGAAAAGTGTGTGCACATCATCTTTATCATAGGTTTATTAACCATACATACCTGGCATTGCGTTAATTCATCTGATAAACTCTTCACTTGCTCCTCCAAAACCAGGATGCGAGTGTCAGACATTATGGGTCTGAAAACGTAGCAAAATAACAACTGATATCAGATCGAAGCCTCCTATGTCAGAAATAACACTTGTGGCAGTGTATAAAAAATATTTGACAGATGACAGGCTACGAACATGTAAGCGTATTAAATCGGCGATGACACTGTTAATTTGGAATCGAGTTTATGGCGTTGAAAGCAGAAGCTGCAAGGGATTGTTACTCTTCATCTGACGTTAGCTAGTTATAAGCTTCTAGCATGCTCTCAGAATTAGACAGTGAAGTTCAACTGATATTCTTTCAGTGTGCACAGTCTGCCGCTTACCTGTTTGGACTTTTTTCGACAATTTTGCAGGAGTTTTAACGTTTCGGAACAACCCTTAAATGATATAATGCTAACGTAACTGTGTGTTAGCTAGCGTTTATCTTAGCTAAAGTTAGCCACTTGAACAAACTTTCATATTTTCCGTTTCTTGTCTGCTGTTGACAGCCTTCCGGCGTAAAGTCAGTGCACCGACCGACGTCACTTTGTGCTTCAGCGTTAGGGTTTAGTGTTTACTATCCCGTAAAAGTCCTCTTTGAAGCCTTTTCCATAAGCCCAAAACAAACTCTCATACAGCGACTAACACCGTTGTCCGTAACTACAGAAACGCTTTCCTCCGTTCAAATAACCCCGCTGTTTCCGTTTTGCCCTCGCGTCATCGTATTTACGTCATTTTACGACGGCTAATGTTCACGTACAGCAGAACGATCCAAACCAAACTGTATTGGTTTTTAAAGATAGGTTCCTGTCCCTTTAGAGGTCCTTGTGGTTGTTTAAAAGCGGTTCACAATGAAATATAGTGTTAAATAGAAAACGGTATGTTTTTATCTCTTATATCTAATTAACATAATAAATTATGTACAGGAAAAATGTTGATACAAGATCAGTCATTTAAAAAAATTTAAAAGGTAGATGGATAGATAGAAGGACCACAAATCTAACCTTACAATTAATAATGTATGATTAGGCCTAAATTGCCTTGACTTAAAAGTCTGTTCTCTGTTTAAAGACTCAAAAAGTGGTCCAGCCCTACAGTATTAACCATAAGTATTTGTTGGACTTGTTTATCACAACAGAAACATAAAATATTTCTTGTGGGCATGCATGGTTTTATGGCATTAAACACAAGTCAACCGATTAATCTCCAAGCAAAGCATCCGTCCTTGCAACACAATCCAGAAGACTTGACATAAAATCATGATCGTCCATATCGTTGGGCAGTCTGATAATTTGTCTAATGTTTCTTCAGTCAGCCCATGTCACCTGCTGGGCTCTCATCAGAAGCACATTTTAGCTGACCAAGACCAACTCTGGGCAACGGTTAAGATCAAGTCCAAGGCACTGTGGGTCAAATCTATTGGCTGTAAATTATAAATCACTTCAACTTGAAGGAATTCTTAATCATTTCATGCTGTAGAGGGAGATGATGCTACCAATGATTCATTTGTTTTCTCTACCCACTTCATCACTTAACATAACATTTCCTTACTTTTCCATTTTTCATTATTTTCCTGATAAATGGTATGTTGATATTTGGTTTAAAACTCTATTTTATGTAACTATTCGTGGTTACATTAACTTATTACAGTTGTTTTCTAAGGTTTGACATTAAGTATTTTTGATGTTGACAACATTTTCATTACTAGTAAACAAGCTTTACACTATACAGTGATGTTTGAGCTGTTTTCCAATTTTACAAAGAAAATATTGTTGGATTTCCAGTAGTGAAAGGCGTCCTTATCCGTCAGATGACACAGCCTTGATGTGGTTGGCTAGTCACAGGCATGCAGGACTCATGCTGCCTAGAGCCATTACTCTCCTTGCCCCCTGGCAAATTAGAGTAGAGACGTGAGAAAATTATATAAAAGAAAATAAATACTGTGAAGCTATGAATAATTGCTGAAAAAATCTGATGTCAGTTAATTTTTGTATGTTGTTGATAATAAATATCAACAATTGATAAAACATTTCAACCACTTAATAGATGAAATAAAAGGCTCTTAAAAGATTTGAGAAATCATATGGTTTGAAGCACATACTGTATAGTAATTCTTTAGAAAAAAAGACCACATGCACAGTATATCATGTCCATGTTTTATTTCCATGTGCCTAATGACTAATCAAATAATTATGTAATTGCATGTCAAAGGTTGAATAATGCAATGTCACAAAAATCAACTAAGAGATATCACAATGTATCAAAAATACAGTGAGGATAAAAGCAACATATCATGGTAGTGAAAGGTATTTGTAGCTGTTAAGCTATTACATACATTCACACTCACACATGCACACAGACACACACACAGACACACACACACGCACTATACGACATAGAATGAGGGTTCCCCTGTGTCTGCAAGTGCTGTTTTACAAGGCTATAAATCTCTGTGTTATATCAAAGATCAACAGCAACAGCTACATGAATAACGCATAGAGAAATGACACTGAAACATGATATTGATCTTTATATGGCAGTTTATGTTTAAAATGTTGTTTTTCTTTTAATAGACGCACTTACACTTTACCCCCTCTGATATTTCCCTTGTTTTATATGTTGCTAACGACCTGTTGTAGGCTCAAAGACATTATGCACAATACATGTTGAATCATGAATTTATGGCGGGAGCTTTAGAAACTGGATGTAAGCAAGAGAAAATGAACAAAGGCGTGTGTTTGACATCTGTTTTGCTGGTGAGACAAGACAACTCCATATTGCGTGGTTAATGTATTTAAGTGTCCAGCCAGACTTAGAGCACAGGGTGAGAGAGGAAAATGAAGAAATATGAGGACTGGCACTGGTCTTCAGTCAGACAAATGTTGGTTCATCTGCTCACTGTGTTACACACACACACACATATGCACACACACACGCACAAGCACAAGCACACACACACACACACACACACACACACACACACACACACACACAGACAAAGAGAAAAGATGCAATTGACTTAGCATGATTAGGCTGTTCCTTGACCCACGAACACTGCCTCTCATTAAGATCCTCATTTGCGGAACAATTTTAGAGGCAGTAGACTGGTACATAATGTGCAACATCTGCCTGGCCCCTGTTTCTTGTTCAGACACACAAACTGACACATGGTATCTATGAATAAGCCTCTCTCCTTTTTTTCTGTCTCTCTCTCACACTCTCTTTCTCTCTCTCTCCCTCTCTCTCTCTCTCTCCTTCTCTGTCTCTTGCGTCATCAGGAAAAATCACCATCATATATCCGCAACAGGGCTTTGAATCTCTTCCCTGCAGATGTACCTCCTTTTTCAGGCAAAAAAAATCATTCACACATTAATATATATATATATATATTTATATTATATTTTTTTAAAGACAAAAAACAGGCAGCGCAAGCATTTCAGGTGTAGTTTCTCTTATGATAAACTTGAAAGTGATTAACAAAGAGGCAGATCATGTAGGAAAATACAGTCATGAGAAAGACAAATTAACACAATTTTCTCTGAGGAAGTTGGTAACTACAAGGGATCATCTTCTAACTACCTCCTCTTTCATAATCAAATGTGTATAATTTGGCCCCAGACACTTCCAGCCGCTTACATGTTCTATGAAGACATGTTCCACCATGTTTTGACAGTGCCTGCCGCGCTTCTTTCCTGTGTCTGAAGCGTTCTGTGTCTCCCTCTTCCAAGTGTTTGTTGTCTGTCCTACTAATAACAGATTAATGCAGATCTGAGAGCATTTTGGGTGAATGAAAGGCTGATCTCAGACAAGCACTCTTTTATGGCACTATTGGCATGATTTCTGCATTTACAAAAAAAAAAAAATTCACCTTTTAACCTCCGTGGTTATTTGATTTCACTTCCCCCATCTTGCTGTTATCGTGAGAAACTGTAAATCAAGTTAGAATCAAGTTTTTCCATTTTTCTGACATAAAAAGCTGTACTTAAGAAGTAAATTATTGTAATGAATTGATGTATTAAATATGTTGTGGCAGTATTGACATTTGGCCCTAGTTTCTTCAAAAACACACCATTAAGAAATCATTAAAAGAGTATTAAAGGAAGTGGAGTGTGAAAATGTCTTAACCTGCTGGTATTAGTGGCCCTCAGTTACTCTAAAAGGGAGCCCCATTGTTTCAATAAGTATAACACATTTTGATAAAATCCAGCATAGGTTGCCTTCAATAAAGCATTTTTTAATAACACATTTACTGTAATTAACCTACTACAGAACAAGTCTCTGTGAAAGAAGTGAAGCATCAACACTTAATCATCATTTTCTTTTTCTCCAAGCAATCATGGAAATTGTGAGTTTGAGACTGATAAGAGATTTTGCCTGCAAGTTTCATACTCATCCTAAATTTAAATTAGATCTTTGAAATTGATATCTGCTGACAAAAATGATAGCCAAAGGATAATTTCATCACAAGCCGCTGTTATGATCAGAATGTTTGGAGAGTGATGGTCAAGTAATTAAACTCACTCATCTGATTTCAACAGACTGCTTTTTGCTTGTCATAGTGAATATCACTTATAACACTGCTCCACATGCAAATGTAAACCAACCCTTTCTTGAAGCTGTCTTATGTGAACCGCTTGTCTCTAATCGCCCAACAGTTAAAATGTGATGGGCCACCCCTTGAAACAAGACAGCTCTTGCATTGACAGTCCCAACAAGTATGCTTGTCTCACCTCTGTTCTGCCTCAGCGGAGTCGCCAGGAAGTTCGAGTGCTAGGCTGCATTTAACCTAGCAGGGAAAAAAAAAAAAAAAGTGACACAGAATTGTGATCATGCAAATGCACCTGCATGAAAAATTCAGGAACCAAATGACAAGCCCCGGAGTGCCGATGCTGACAGAGAAAGGAAGAGAGGCACAACATGACACTCCATGGAGAATTGTGAAAGCAGAGTCTCCGCCTGCCGCCTCAGGTAAAAGGGGATATTGTCTGCATTAATGTGGCCTAGCTTTGAAGCTGAGGGAGGAAAGAACTTGAGAAGTGCAAAGATGACAATAGATACTAAACAGTCACAAGTCCCCAGCTTTAAAGGAACACTGATTGTACAAATGCCAGTTGGGATGTCGAACCTGCACAGTGTTTAGTGAAACATCACTCCCCCTGCATGGAAATGAGACAGGCTCCAACATGTGAGAGTAACATTAAGTCTTTGAACGCAGTCACTTTGTAGCACGGCTGATGAATCTATTTGTTAAGTGTCTGATGTTCTTTTTGTCGAATAAGATTAGATAATAATAAGCTGTTATCACACTGGGGGCCTTTTGAAATTGAAATTGGCTATCACAAAGCTTTGAAATTGCTCACTAAATTCATGTTCAGTTGCTGACATTTTAAAGCTTGTTTGTACACATTTTCATTCAAGCGATGCCCTGAGGAGGGATATTATATCTCTCACTGAAGTCCGTGGGAGAATAATCAGCCACTCTTGACCTCGAGCATGAGCCATCCTCATGCTGAATCCTGTGAGACCTTGGACTGCCTTACAAAACCCCAGGACAGAGAAACCATTGATTACTGCTTTTCTTCCCTCTGTTCAGCCTTTACACATACAATATCTGTCCACCTAAATCATACAACTCCAGCTCATAACCTTTCCTTATCACACACAAACATTAAACTTGGTCTCTGCCATCATGTGCATTTCTGTACGCATGTGACGTCGCTGGCCCCCTATAAGTCCCCCCCCCCCACTGCCCACACACACTTTCACACACGAACACTGTGTGTACAAACAAACCTCCTCGTTCATGTCCTAACCCCCTGCTCAAATGAGACGGCGTGGACCTCCGTTTGACTCCCATCTGATGACCTTCTGGTCCTATCTTCAACAGACAACACCCCTCATAAAGGAGGAATTGATCCACACAAGACCCATCTCAAGCAGCATATATGTGCGTGTGTGTGTGTGTGTGTGGTGCAAGAAGGGCCACTTTCACTCACCGCTCAACCAACTAGTGTGCCATCCCAACTCGGGGTTGGCCCCCTCTGGATCTGTGGGAACAGGGAGTCAGACTATTTCCCTTGAGCCCTTTTCTAGAGAGCTTGTCCTTTGCTTGGTGAAAGGGTAAATTAAGGTGGTGAGGTTGTATTTAAGTTCATATTTCCCTTGAGCATGAGAGACCAAGGACATGGGACATTGATCGCTCTGAGTAAATGTCGTCCAGTCGGAAAACAGCTTTTAGATGAGAAAAGTATTTGTCTTACTTCCAACACCTGTGCTTTCCTCCCTATGAGTTAGGACAAATCAAACGGAAAAAACGAGGTATAGAAATGTCTCACAGCACAAATTTATCGAAAGTGTTGCTCATTAAATCTCTTTGTCCCTCAATAGTCAAACATTTGGTTCCTGAATTGATCACTACATTTTTTTAAAGATTTCTTATTAATTATTGAGGGTTAAATAATAAAGTGCATATAAAAATGTATGATGTAACAAAGTATAAAGAAATTGGTGATTTTTGGCTCATTGATAAACTAGATGTGATGATTGCACATAAAGAAAAATTCCAGTACAGTGTGACTTTCATTAGAAATGTCTCCTCACAGTTGGAGGTGAAACGTTCCCGAAGCCATTAACAGTCTCCTGATTGGTGAAGAGAACTGGTCCTTTAAAACCTCTTCAGGGTTCTTGGCGATGGTCAAACTGACCTTTCTGGACTTTTCTCTGCTCCAGTGAGAGGAACTTAATGAACAGGGGCACCTCTGTGGATTTGATGGATCCGTGAGTGCAGTGCAGCAGCTGATGGCCTTCCCAGGAGGTGGAACACTTCAGCAGCAGGTTCAATAGCTCATTATCAGTGGCCCTGCTGGATAATTAGTGAACAGTGGGATCCTGTCACAGGGAAAATAAACATATACTCTCCTTCCCTATCAGGCTGCCTTTACCAGTTACTTGAACAGTATAGGTAATATCAGTGTCTGCTCAAATACCAGGGAAGTACACAGTCCATTCAATACTGGACTTATTTTAAGTTTGTACTGATAGTAAGACCTTTCACACCAAGCACTGTTTTCAAACAAACAAAAATTTTAAAAAGTTTGTTTCTTTTTTTGTGAGACTGAAGAACTGCACAGGTACTAACTTGCCAGTGGACAAACTAAATGATTGATGAATTGTTTCTGTGTCAATACAGTTCTTCCTCTTCAGCAGCAGCAGCAGCAGCAGTCATTTCAGTCCTTCATCAGCGTCTATGCAGAATGTGTTCAGCCTCAGTAATGCTGTACAACATGTAACACTGACTTGGTCACTGCATTATGTTAGTGGGCTTTTCAGATGTTTTTTTTAAATTATGTTGTTGGGGTTTTTTTTGCCCAATATGTTTTAAATGAATCTTTTTTGCTGAATGGATTATGTTCAGGAGCATCCTTTTTGAGCGGAAGTGCATAGTACCTTTCTGCACAGGAAGAACGGGAGTCACATGGAGGGGGCTGTGGTGGGGGCTGTGGTGCATAGTGGGCATGAAATCAACTATGAGTTGGATTGGATCTTTAATATCAGAGACCAGAGGATGCATCCTGTGTCCTGGGTGTGATTGCTGTGTCCAATGCTGAATTTTAGTATCGTCTTTGGTTTAATAAAGAACAGGATCTTTCCCTTACCTTCACCAAAGCCTTAAAATGTACCAAATGCAACATTTTAACATTAAAATATCTAAAAACAACGATATCTCTTTTGTATATTTTGTTGAGCAATGTATTCATGGTATCAAAAAGGTTTCCAAGGATGTTCACACTCAGAGAAATCGATAATTTATTCAAGGTAACAATGTGTTTTATTTGTTGCCTGTCACTAACTTTCAGGGTAACACCAATCAAAGAGTGAGGGAGTGAGTCAGCTGAGGTGGCTGAACATAACTTGATTAAAACTTTAATTTAATATCTCATATGTGAACATTTCTGATTGGGTCAATCAGATAGATTTATATCTGCTATACTGGCTATTTAACATTCAAATAAACAAATCACATGATCCCTCGCCTCTTCATGACATGATGAATCTACATGTTTGTTCTTAGTGTTTGAGAGACATCTCATAGCAGAAATGACACATTATGAATTTAATGACCTGAACTGTAGAAAACATAAATCATGCTTTACAGCATTACGTTTACTTTGTCAGTGAACATATGATAGATTCATTTTAACAATATTCAACTTAGCATTAAAAATGTTTCTTCATTTTTTCTATGTTAGATACTTTTTTTTTCTAAATGTATTTGATGTTGCAAAATTTGTATTAATTTAACTTCACGGTTGGTTCCTTACACAGACTATAGAAACTCATCCTCTGTCTAATTAAAGCGGCACCACAGCATTTGAAGACACAAAATTATTCAAACACCTAGTTTATTTTTCTGGACAATCATTTAAAGGCTTTTTGTTTTGTTGCTCACATAAGTATGTAATATCTCATTTAATTAGCAATGTAAGCCCTCTGACAAACAGGCATATGGTCCTCGCTCTCCCACGGCCTTGGCCAAGGAATGAATATGCATATCCTGGGACCTCAGTAGCTTGTTACCCTGGAATGAATTCTACACAAGTCTAATCCCTGATCTATTATTTACCCCTTGACCAAACATGCAAGTGGGGCTTCCAGACGCTTGACTTGATAGAAATGACTGCCCTGGGACTCAGCTGCCTCTCTCACCCCAGTGGAGGAGCCAGGCTGAGGCAGGCAGTCACTCTGAGGAGCGCGGTATGTCTCTCTTTCTGCTCCACTCTATCCTTGCACACACACACAGCACACACACACACACACACACACACACACACACACAGCACACACGCACACCCACACACACTCACACATACACACACACACACAAGCAAACACACGCGCGAACACATCCCTCCCTCCTTCAGCTCTTCACTCTGGAGATGTCTCAGTCAAATGTTAAGCAAATCCTCATAAAAACAAGTGCACAATGAAACTTTAATGAGCGCGCCCACTTCTGTGGGATCTAAGGGACACAACTTAGGAAATCAGTGTCACATCCTTGCAGCAGAGAAACCAACAGCACGTGTGTGCGCGCGCGCGCATTAGACGTGCACTTAATGTACTGACGAGGTCAGAGAAAGTGAAAAAAGTGAATGTTTGCCGGGATGAAATGCAGCGCACACTCCCTAAAAAGTTTATACACTCTTTCAAAGATGGCAGAAAACTCCAACACAATTGTATTTATTTTGTGTTTTTATTGGCTGCTTGATTACGTTTAATTGATTTTCTTCTGAGTGATATTAAAATGCATAAATTATAACAAATACTAAATTACAGGTTATTTTGTCAACAATATAACCACACTAAATATATACGAAGAGGAAAAAATATTACTGAATCTTTTCTGCCTGCCTGTAACGCGCGTCTCTTTGCCGATTTCTTATCTTGGAGCGGAGGGTTTTTCGCAAATTTTTGTCACTCAAAGATGAGACTCGTCCCCCAGACACAACATCTTTAATCAACTCATCAGGCACAAAAAAAACCCTGGATGCACAGTCACTCGGGTTACAGTCACACACGGCTTGTAAAACACTGGTCTGAATTGAACAGAACACAGCAGCCACCTTCTCTCCAGCCCGGACCGTCCGCAGCTCTCCTCGGCGCACTGCGCTGACTCTGCAGAAGGAAATCATCGGGGGAGTGTAAGAAGGCGTTTTTAGCGTTTTTTCTCAAGGTAGGACAAGCAGTTACAACCCAGCTTCTGGTTGTCAGCGATCCCTACTGTCTCCGTGACTTCTTCAGTTTACGGTTTGGGAAAAGAAGAAGGGACCGAGTGTCGTGGTCGTGCGTTCCACTCCGTAAAACCGACGCGTTTCCAAACGTCCTGACGCGCGTTTTTCTCAGCGAGGCAGCCCGGACACTGAGGCTGTCGGGATAAAAAGAGTCAGTGTTTGCCCGTGTTTTACCTAAAACTGTCATAAACGATGATCAATTTGTGAAAGGAACACCGACAGCGAATCACTCCAGACAGCGTGCATTATTGAAGAGGAGAAAGTTCCCCACTTGAGGGCGAAATCAGACTTTTTTGAGGACGCCAACTTTGAAAAGTGCCAGGAGCCCCAGGGTCTGTCAGATACAACATGCAGCAATGGTAAATATACATTTTCTGCTTGTGCTTACTTAAGGTATTCACACGAAACACACCACTATTGTAAATAATGGAAACAGTGTAACTTTTAAAACTTCCGCGCCGGTGTGTGTCATCTGAACTCACCAGAGCTGATCAAAGTTAGTCAAGACTTCCTGAGTAATTCCTAAGTTTCTTCAATTGGGTTTTTCTCCTCACATGTTTTTATTCATATGAGTCATCCGTTAGATTTTTTACATATGTCCGCGTTTTTAAGAAAATTGTTTTCCTCTGTTTGTTTTGACCCTTTTCCTTTGATTTCTCCTACATCCTTGTCTCACAAAATCAGTAGTAATAATTGCAACATATGCGAGTCTATTTGGGCCGTAAGCAGAAATGAGACCCAGATTCTGTGACATCCAAAGTAAGTTTACGAAATATTACTTCCCATAATATAAATCTATAGTCTTCGTTACACCTTTGAAGTGTAACGTAATTCTCTGTTCTCTATTGTCGAATTAAAAACTTTTACTTGACATCTTCAGGGATAAGTAATACTTAAGATTGTTCAGCCTATTTTTTCTTAATTATTTAGGCTACCTGGTATTTACGTTGTGAGGCACTTTTTACTACCTGTAGATTCGTTATTCACAAACTGATACAAACCAGTTAATGCTGTAATGTTGTATAATTTATTGCAAAGTCTTCAGATAGCAAACACGCACAAACGGAGCTGATAAAAAAAAAAAGTTTTATGGGTGTTTACTTAAATAAATGTGAGCAGACTTCATTTCATAGCTGGCAGCAACATTTCTCAAGTTATTTTTCAGGCCTGTAATGCCTCTGCTGGAAATCCTGCTGCACCTTTTTGCACAATTCCTTCTTGCAGTGCACACTGTTATATTTATTTTTTTTCTGTTTTATTGATATTTTGAAATAGGCACTGTCTTCCTTCAGTTGATTTTTTTTTACATAGTTTTGTAAACCTTCATTAGAATCGATCTGTTCGCCTGTGTGAGAAGCCAATGCCAGCAAAAGCTTCAGGTAATTCAAATTGTTGATTTTAACAACGCTCGCTATTTGAGTTGTACAACACTGTAATCTGACCATGTCTTAATTTTTTTTTTAAAAGCTTAACACTCGTTCCTTCATGCCACTTGGCTCCAGTACCTGTAAGGAATACACAGGGAGCTCATGGCCAACCTGTGACAGTGAAACACAAGCAGAAGTACACAGAGGCATTTCATGACAGCGTAAGACATTTCAGCGTGGACATCAGGAGACAGGCAAGGAAGGAGGGAGAGGGTTAGAAAAAGAAAAAAAAAACAGTGAGAGACTGAGATGAATGGCCTCACTTAAAATAGTGCCTTCACACTTTCATCAGTGAGATGTGTGTGAGATTAATTGCCAGCACAGTATTTTGGCCTGGTCAGAGTGTATGTCAGGGATGTTTCATGAGCCTGAGCTGGTGCTGAAACCACAGTGAAGAATGCCAATTTACATTCCTGGAGTGTCATTTCATTACTTTTATCTCCATGCTGCGTTCCCCCTGCCAGACCAGTCAGGGATCTGTGCAATTCAAATTTCCTTTACCACTCAAGTCACACAAGTGAAAATGCTGGTATTCCTTTTTGTTCCTGTGTTTTTGTCTCTCTCACACGTGTCAGACAATTATACACTTATTACATTCTCAGAGAGAATAAGTGCTGCTGTGTTGATGCAAAAAAAAAAAATACACAGGCCAAGAAAAACAATTCTTTCAAGAGAAACAACAAAACTCCCTACAAAAAATAATAGAGAAAATGTCGAGGTAAATGTCCTTGTTATGCACAAAGTAGATGCCCTGGTTCATCCTATAGCGCTGCTACGTGAGGTTAAAGAAAAAGTTAAAGTTGTCAGCGAGGCTGCAGCTAGGTCGTGATTCCTCTGGGTCTGTGGGAATCAAAGAGGGGAGAGTGTGTGAGAGTGTGTGTGTGCGGGGTGGGAGCCACTGGTTAGTCGGTTCAATAATCTGCTGGACAGGTAGGCCTGTGACGCCCCCCTTAGAGAGGCTGCTAATGAAGAGAAAGGCTGCTTAGTGGTGCTCTGCTCTGACCCCACCAACCCTCCCTGTCCCCCCTGCTGGCTTCCTCTGATTACTGCTCACATCGAGAACTCTCTCCTCCTCTTCTCCCTCCACTCCATCCTCTCCATTTGCTCTGGCTTTTCTTACTTTCTTACTCCCTGATTCTTTATTCGAAAAGAATTGGCGCTAAGTGATTCCTTTAATAACCTATTAGGTGCATTTATGTATTTTTTTTTGTGCTCGGAGTTCTCTTTTCATTTGTGCAACTAATTATTTTAATATTTTGTGCAATTATTGTAGGGAGATAATTACTGTTTGACCTTCACGTTCCTACCTACTTTTTGTGCCATTTTAGTTATGATGAGGCTGCACTCTAATGCCAAGTGTACTTTTGAATCATGCCAACATATATTTATATACACACATATATATATTTTTTATTAAGCAAAGCTGAGAAAGACCTTTTCCTATCTTTCCCTTTCTCCTGATAATAAACATATACTTGTCTTTGATGCCTCAACATCATTAAAGCAACATTCTTGCAGTGTTTTCATTTATCCAGGAGCGGGTCATTGCTGAACTGATATGGCTCAGCTCCTCTCCATCCGTCCTCAGTCCCAATAATCTCATGAGTGACTGATAGTGTGTCTTGGCAGTGACAGAAAAGGCAATATTTTGAAAAGGGGGGGAGTTGGGTCATATACCTATGGTGGCTTGAGATGAAAATCTTTGAACAAGACACTGTAACCTAAGCCGCAGGCCGTAGCGACTAAACAGAGACACTGTGAAATGTTAAAACAAATTGGATCGCAGGACTCCTAATTTAATAAAGAGCACAGCGTGAGACATACTTGATTTAAAACAATATACATGTAGTAGACATAATTACATTTTTCTACCTCAGCACACAAAGTAAGAAACTAAATCTTTACACACTTACCCTCATGAAAACTCTCAGATTTCCTTCCAATACATTATGAAATTTGGTCTGTGTTCCTGTGATTCTTAAGGTTTTTAAAAAAGAGAAACAAATAGCAGAAGTTAATGAATAGGGTTAACAGCTGTTATGACATGAGCGTTTAAGATGTGTTCAGTCTTGTACTATCACATGGACTGATATCTTTAAGAGTTATTAATCTGCTAAATGATACGATTGTCTCAGTGGTAGAAGGGTAAATCACACTCAGAGATGGCAAGTTAATCAGATTAAAATCGGACTCGGTGCTACAAGCTGTATTTAAACTGTAAGATGATACTTGTACTTACATGTGCTCATTTTTTTGTGCCATTTTTTTTTTTTTTTTTTGCTACAGGCTTCATTTCATGTGCTAATCCAAACACATCGTATTCCTCAAGGAAGGAATCAGGAAAACTTTGGTCTTAGTACATGAACACACCCAGTGTGTGCAGAAGCCACACACTCCCTCAGTCTTTATTTGTTTAAAGTGAGAAATGATACAACACATTTTGCTCAACTCAGCCTTTAGAAATACACCCCCACTACATTTTTCTGTCTTCCGAGACACAGTCATGATTCTTACATTTTCAGCTGTAATTTGAGGCGGACTTAATTAATTCTGTCCAGAACTAACTACTGGCAAGTGTGTAAAATAAACACTTCGGTGTCACTGGGTGGCAACTGTCCGATCGGGAGGGAAATTACATTTCACTTGTAATCCATACGTTCTTCAGCCAGGCTAGAATATAATTCATGTCGGCGCTATAGAAATACCAGAGACGCTAGACCTGCGTAACGAACAGGAGTATAGTTGTAACCAAATGGCTCAGTTGGGAGGTATAGGGTTATGTGGTATAATTTATATTTTATAGCTCCCTCCTGCACTGACTGCACTCCAGAATAAAGTTGTTCGATTTTGTTCCATGAACAGTGAGAGTGAGAAAATCTGGGATTTCACTTGTGATGGAAACTCCAGACACCACTTTGTTCCTTGCTTTCTTCTTGTATTTTTTATTTTCCTGTTGAGTCTCATTTCTTGCTTTCAGATAAAAAGATACCAAACCGCTGCTGTTTCTATACATAGTGTATATGTGGATGTTTGTTTCAGTGACTTTCTGCAATTTTCTTTCATTCTTTTCTTTTTTTTTCTGTGGGTGTGTGCTTTAGTGGCCCATGCCCCAGTGACTCAAATGGCATGGAAAGATCTCCCCAGGCCATACAGAGTGATTTGATTAAAAGAGAATAATTTGCCCTAAAGGTGTCTTTTCTCTTCCCTCCAAAAAAGCTGGTGGAAGAAATCTGATATGACAAGATAAGTGGTGGCTCATGAAAAATTCCTGAGGACTGAGACATAGCACGTTGACTTTGGAATTATTGCCCTGAGTGTTTAGTTCTTTGCTAGTAAATGTTCCTGACAATGTTATTTTTACCTGAATAGCCTTTGAAATGATTCCTCGGGTTCTCAATCCAGATTTCTCTCATTTAAAACCTGTTTATGTACAGTCCAAAGAAAGGACAAAGTAAACTCCACACTTCATTCCAGACATTTTCTTCTCAGACCTCTTTGACAGTACGCCAGACTACTCTTTAATAGTATGGCACCGCATGTTTCACAGAGCCTGTTCAAGGTTCAGGTTCATTGAACAATTATAGCAGTACTTTTGTATGATGTATTTTCAGACAGACTTCCTACCTTTAACTTGGTCTAAAGGCTTTTCCATTTATTAGCAGGGCAGGAAACTTAAGATTCAGCTGTTCAACTGTCACTTAATTTACTTTTTTTTCTTTAAATAACTGAAAAAGCATGCTACCCTCCTCCCCTTGTCTTGCCCTTGCTCCTGCCTTCTCTTGACTACCAGATGATATATGTCGGGTAGATTCTGTAGACAGTGATGACTGCCATTGATTAGTGACTGACATTTTTTGGGAATCTAGCGTGTCATACGATTCCTGTGAGGTTCCTGCAGGATTGGAGTCAATTTCATGATTCAACCAGTGATTGGGACGGGAAAGGAAAAAAGTCAAAGAGGGCAGAAGGGGAATCTTAATAACAATAGGTTAGTTTTTATATGCAGTTCTATTAGATGTTGTTTTCTTTACTTTGAACATGATTACACAGTTGTCTTTCTTAGTTCTTTTTTCTCTCCTTTCTCTTCTGGTAAATGGTTGATGGTTGGGTGGAATTATCTGACCAGTGCATGATGTGTGTGGACTGAAGATTGCTGGTATGGTGCAACCATGTAATGCACCCTAAACGCTGTTTTACCACTGCCAGTGCACTGGTCAAAAACTGGGAATAAAAGATTAAACCATACAGCAGAAAGTAATCTAGAAAAATTATGTTAAGAATATTAAATTAATATTACTACATTGCCGACTAAAAATACACAACAGAGAGAAGGGAGTCATTCTTCCAGGATTGGGATGTGACAGGAATGTTCTTCATCATAGTTTGGGATGATACAGGAGTATTTATGTAAGAGTGGGATGGGACACCTCTGTATCAACCTCCATCCATCCCTCCTCAAAGATCACTCACACTAACAATAGTTTTTCTCCCAACTGTGACATCTGAACAGAGAAACAGTCAAAGTAGTTGTTGGACAACAGATTTCATCAGCGTCCCTTGACCTCCATCTAGCTTTCTGCTTCTATCTGTTTCTTGCATGTTAGATGGTTTTAGCCAAGGAGTCAGCATGAGTGGACCTCTTTGTTTTTTTTTTTTGGCTCAGAGATGTTCGGCAACAGCTTATGTGGAAGGCAACTGATGAAACAGACACTTATTGGCTATGTGATGGCATTTTAATGACTGATCAGACTGGCTCGGTTACGCTCCAAGATTCATGAATGTACACTTGACTACATATGCTCTCAAGCCCCCTCTGCTCCTAGTTGAAGATGTATGTGTAGCAGTCTTGCTTACGCCGTTTCGTTTTTGTTTACTTCTGCTTGGAGCCATATTTGAATCTAAATTCAGTTTTGTCACTGCAGGTGTTTAGGAGAATGTGATCCTTTAGTTGCTGTATGTTTGTCCTTGTAGCAGGTAGAGGATAAGACATGGACATTAGTTTAAAATGTCCTTGGTTCGGGACCTGAGCGTGCTGCATGCTTCCTGCTGCTTCACTCTCACAGTCCTTTATTTCCATGGTTGTTAGTGGTGTTGTGGCAAGTGTTGGCTTTAGTGCGACTGCTTCGGAAAAGCAGCCATAGACCGCATATTGTTGCCTTCTTCCAGTAGTTTGTAAAGCCAATCAGGATCATTTTGCGTGGTCTTGTCTTCTCCAGCCTATTGCAGCCAATGCTGAAGGGCTATAACTTTGTTTCCTGTTGATGGAAATGCAAAGCCCCTTTTTGGCCATAAAGGCAGGAGGTGCACATAACTTTTTAGTCAGATACTGAGGTGAATACCAGGAGATGGTGTTTGGTACTCACCAAATACATGGCATGGTCTCAATAATCACAATCTTCCCTGCTGTAGATGAGAAAGATGCACCTCCTAGGTCCTTGTTGCACCTTCAGTTGTCTCCATTCACAGGCTTGGGGTCAAACTTCTCTGTGGTCATCTTTAAAATGTGATTTAAACCAAGGCTGAGGGATGAGGATGGCAAGAAGTTTACTTGGTGTTTTTTATGTTGAGATGTAAGTTAATTGTTGCTTCAAGCCACAGTACATCAAGGAGCCACTTTTCACAGAAATGACTTTTATTCTGCTTGAGTTTGATTCAAAGTTCTTGCTATAACGCTTCAAAAGCTGCTTAATGGGTCTCGTTTTCTGGACATCTCTTACAGCAGGATACTTCATTAGATGTGTTGACAAGTAATGTGAGTAGCTGATGTGTGATATTTAATAATAAACTATGAGCGTTACTGCCTTTTTTACTTCCTTTTCTTCTGCTCAGTTTTAAGGTGGAAGATATCAGCAGATGTTACCACTATTTGCTGGATTGTAGCACCTTCACAGTTCCAATTATTTACAGTGTCCACCCAAAGCAGGTCCATTCACAACACTGTCCACTCTGTAATCCAGACCCAACTCAGTTGCTGCCTGGTGCACAAAGTCATGTTTTGAAACAACTGATTTCATGCATATCTGATTTTTTCTCGTGCACGTGTTTCTCCATACTGATTTCAGAGAGACTCCTGTGTGACAGGGAGTTTCATAGAGTTGTCATAACTTAATCAGCACAGGTGGAAGCTACAAGCCTTTTCCCCTTGTGTCTCTGTGAGCTGCTGCTGCTGCTGAATACCACAGTCACTTAAAGAGTCAGTTACAGGAAGTATTGGTAAGTTTGTCCTGATGGCAAAAGCATTACATGAAAATTTCATTATGGAGCTTGGAATGATTTGGTAGGTTTATAGAGCCCATTAGTGGACTCTGTGTGTGCTTGTTGAACAAGGGCTGGAGTGTGTTATCTTTATTTTTTATCCTAAACAAACAGTGTATATTTGACATCACTACTTAAAATTTCTGAAAGGATAGCATACATGTAGGATTGATTTTCTGCCTTCAAGTTTACCCATTTTTTATTTCAGTATAACGTTAGAGGGTTCAAACTAAGTTATCAGTTACAAAGAATATGTTGTTGCTGATCACACAGTTTTGCAGAAAGGTTTTTGCTGTTGCATGAGGATGTTCAGCAGTGATCTTATACCCAGGATTTGAGTGTCAGGGTTAAGTGAGTGAGCATTAGAGCACCTTTGTCGTGTAATAATGCATCAAACTTGAGCAATGCAAAGATATTTAAATGATACAAGCATAATATGACACTGGTATCTTAGCCGATGGCTGGTCCTATTGACTTACATGCAGACAAACCTATTTCCAAAGTGTGGATCAGTCAAAATGAGCAGATACTGTCCAATGAAAGCATTTGTAGAACAGAAATTCAACACAATTAACAAAGGAAGATGTGACTGTCTTTGTCATTATGTAATATTATAGACAGGAAACAGTGGAGTCTTATTCTAGATATATAACCTTGTGTAATAAATCCAATAAATCCATTGTAAAATTTAATGTGTTCAATTTGTTATTTTTCAAAATTTCATAATGTAATCTGTTTAAGTTGTGTCAGTTAAACGTATTGCCGAAGCTGCTGCTGCTTACACACAGCTTAAGCTAAGCCTCCTGTATAAAGGTGTAAGTTTGAGCAGCTGTACATGTAACAGTAGATATTTCGCAAATGATATTATGTGGTTCCACAGTATTAGTCCTTCCATAAGTATTGGGACTATTGTTGTACGGTATTATGGGAATTTGAACAATACCATTATGGTACAGTTCATGGTACTCAGGTACAAAGTGTTTGGCTGGGGAGAGTTGTGTGTTTAAGTTATAGCACTGCTACAGACTCACACCTGTATGTGGCCAGCTGGCATGTCTCTTACAGGATCAAAGAGAACTGGGCCTTTTTTTCCAGGCGAACAGGTCTCAGTGTAGCACACTATAAAAACTCAACTTAATCTAAATAACCAGAGGAGAGCTGGTAAAACACAATTTAATGCATAATTTGAACAATAGCCTGATCAGTAGTTTAGACTATTCCCCCCTTTCTTAAGAAAAATAAATAAATGCTTTGTCCAAATTTTGAGAGCATACAACTTTAACAACAAAACAGCTGCTGTTTATCGCCAGCTGTAAACAGGTCTGGTCTAAAAAGTAGGTCCGACTCGACAAGGAACTTTTTAATCCCAGATTTTACTTCCAAACCAGTCACTTCCATTTGAGATGACAGTTATACTGTTGCATGAAAATGCTGGTTCTGACCAGTTTTGTTATTTTTTTTCTTTCCCTATATGAATGCAGCAGTCAGCTGTATTGCCCACATCTGGCTCTTGTTGAGTTTTCAGGTTGGGGAATTAGTATTTTAGCGTTGGTAACATTAATCTATGAGTACCTGTCGGTGTGTAGTGACCAAAAGTGTAAATCCAATATATTCCTGGTCAAGAGGGAGCAGTAGTCACCTTGGCTTTCTCAAGACTTTATTTTCACAAAGGTTTAACTTACAATTAATCTTATCTGAAAATACAGATAATGTATGAGGCACTCTTGTGACCTTGTAGGTTGAATGTATGATCTAGCTTATATTACCAGTCCTTCTGCAGACTTCAGGCTCATTGTATGAATTACAGCGATGTCTTTGGGTGTTATAAAATTTTTTTTTTTAAAATGCATCGTCAATACGGTGGATTTCTCTGTGAATGTTTTCATTTATTCACGAACCAAGTGGAATGTGTGTGTGTATATCAAAGAGACTTCCTCCCGACAGCATCAATCATTTTCGTAAACACACCTGAAGGACATTTGTTTATGTTAAGTAACAAAGCTGTCTGCCGGCTGCGGTAATTATGACTCTTGTCAGTCGGAAGCAAAGGAGAAAGTTGGACAACTGCTTTATAGAACCACATGGTGAGGAAATTAAGGCGTTTTCCATCAGAGACTGCCGTTCCCTTCCTGTTTTAAAGTTGGTTTCTTTTAAACAAGACAAACCCAAACCACAATGGAAATTCAAAGTACCCATTTCACACCAAACCATGCTCTCTCCTAACCAAGTTGTGTTTGTTTCTAAACCTAACCAAACCTTAACAAGTTTCCACATCATAAATTTTTTTTTTCTGCTGTGACATGTTTGATAGGGCATCAGATCAAAAAACGCTCTGTTTCAGTACCAAAGTAAGATAATATAACAAATGAATTAGCTTCATGCCTTTAATGAGAGCCAGAGGTCAGACTTTTAAGCATTTTAAACTGTAAAAAAAATTGTAACAAATCATGGCCACAACAAACCTGCTACCAACCAAAGACAGTGAGCATATCTATATTGTTTACAAGAGTCTGAAGCTCATGGTTTGGCAGGACAAGTGGATTATATCAGAAGAACATTTGATGTTATCTTATAGAAACTTCCTCCTTGAGTCTGTAGCAACATATTAAAAGCCGACTCCCCCTCAGGGTCATAATCTATGTCATTATCTCCAAGGGATGTGCAGTTTTAATTGATTGTGCTGAATCTATTGACTGTGTCATGCAACACACCACCTCCACCACACACCTGGATGACATGATAGAAGTCCTACCCTGTGATTGTTGGTGACAAAGTTGCCATTTAAGGTGGTAATCATAGTAATTAAGCAGTCTAAGATTGATGGGATTTTGTGTGTTTGTATGTATCTTGGCTCAATTTTCCCGTTTAAGGGAAACTTAATGCTCATAACCTGTGTGTGAAGGGCACATCTGTACGTTTTGGGTATGGTTGCATCTGTGTGTTTTCACATGCGTTTGTGGCTGTGTGTATTTTCAGGGCTGAGGGTCAATCTGCTGACAGGTAGTGTGTCAGGAGGGGGACAGTGGCCCTTTTGAGACAGACACAAGAGACGAGTCTCAGAGAGAGGGAGAGAGGAAGAGGGCCTCTTTCATGTGACTCTGCATTCCACCAAGGCACAGGCAGGCAGAGGCACAAGACGAGACATGCGTCCCCCCTCGTCACTCCCTCTGCCTCCTCCCCCACTGCACCCGCTCTCCCGCCCTCCCCTCCCCTCCCCATCCAGCCTCCACCCCTTCCCTCCACCAGTGACCTTAACATTTATCAAAGAACCCCATGCTGGAATTCCTCCTCAGCATCTGTGTCCTGGTGGGGGAGTCAGACACACACACACACACACACACACACACACACAACACAACACAACACAGACACACAGAAAAAAGTGCATACACACACACCTTGTCACAGAGCAATCTGTTTTGAATATTGTGGCGCTGTGGAGGGGCTGTCCTTGTTGTTCCCTGAGTTGAGGAGGCTGGCCTCGAGACACTCACACACACACAGAGACATGGTAACATGCTCGCACTCACATTCTCTCCTCTTTCTTTTTTCTTTATTGTACCTCCTGTCACTTTGTCCTTTTCATTTAACCTTTCATTAGAGCCAGCAGACAGCCCTGTGTGTGTCTGCACAGCTTCAGGAACAATGCCAAAAAAGCCCCACTGTCACAGTTATTAGATTCCTCTGGCCCCCTTTTACCCAGGCAACTCAATATTGAGAGAGGAAGAGTGAAGGAGGGAGGCAGGATGAGGGAGGGGGGAAAAGAGAGGAAAAAGGGGGTGCATGGTTGATGCCACCCAACGCCTACAGTGAAGGATCCTCTTGACTTGTCAAGGACATGTGCCACATGTTGATAGTAGACAGGTCTCAGACAGAACAAGGAAGGGAATGTTGGCCATGACAGAAAAGAGAGAGAGACAGAGAGAGGAGAGGAGAGGAGAGGAGAGGACAGGCACAATGTGACTGTCTTGTGCTGTGAAAAGCAGCACCCTGGAGCTCCACTCACAAAAAATAAAAATAAAAACAATCTGTGGAGAAATCCTGTTGATTTCTTTAACCTTATTGAAATCATTATGATTACAGATTCCAAATAAACTATTTATACAGAGTCCAACTAAAGTGATCTTAAAGATGTGCACTTATATGTCCCCAAAGCATCCATTCATTCAGATTAAAACTTTTTGTGACATGTACAAAGTGGTTCTGCCTTTTGTAAAATGTCTAATCTACCATAAACAATATAACAATCAATAAAGAGCACAATTTTTTGTTGATATTTTATATTAGTATTTTAATACTACTACTACTTTTTACTACTAGTTACTACTTCTTTTTGTAAATTCTTGAAGTGCATCAAAGATGGAGCAAGTATCCCTACAACAGTACTGGTCATGGTTCGTCTATGATGTGCTACATTTGTGTGCTGCACCAGGTTAACATGGAGGTGGTGAGTGAGAGGTTGCATCTTTGGTCATATCTGTGCTGCAAAGCACTTAAACTTTAAAGGTTACAGTTACTCTCCAGACCAAGTTTGTACTCTGATGTGACAAATATTTTGTTAAAATGGCTGTCCTACATTACAACTCTACAACATACAACTCTGTAAGCACTTCTTCTTTTTCCCTCATTGAGAATTCTGGATCTATGAGTCACAGACTTAAAGCCCCGCCCACCACAGCTGCTTGTGAATCAGTACCAGTGAAGAATAGTAAGTGTAGTTAGAATCTTTTTTTTTTATTAGTGTTAGTGGGAAGTGGCTGTGCAAATGCAAATTTTTAACTCTGTATAAACAAATGCATTGGGTTGATTCCCTTGGCTTTTGAAATTTCAAATTTTTTAGATCCAAATTATAGAGGATGTGCAAACACATTTTCCCCTTCACTAAAGCAGCGTAAAAACACTTCGATAAAGAGTCAATAGCCAGGATCTGACATTTTTGAGTGGAGTTGATCTTTAGGATCTTTTGAGGTTAGACAAGATCCTGATTCTGTAAATATCAAAAAAAAAAAACCTAACACACTGTGTCTCATGCTTAAAAGTCCCTGCAAACTTTCTTTGTTTAAACTAAGATCATAATATTTCCCTAATCATAACAACTGTTGTAAGTGCCTAAACATAACCCTTAAAAATGTTAAATAATAATGTAATCACGTAAGTGGATATTGATTTGTTAGACTGGATATTTTGTATTGTATTATATCCCCAAGATTTGCCAGGTATGTTAATAAAAACATTTCATCATCATGTTAATGGAGAATGCAAACCAGATGGCATTAAACATTTGTCTCAAAGTGTGTTCTGGTTGCAACTGGTTGCATATAAAGGTCATTTCTAGGAGAAAGACCTTAAATTCATCAGATTTCTAAAGTACTGTAAGTTTTGTTGAGCTAGGAGAATCAGAATTTCCCATCCCAAGATCTTCAAATCCTTAAATACTCTTACACTGCCTCTTCTTTGAGACACACAGCTTTGGATGTCTTTAATCAAGTGTTTTAACTGAAACGGAGCATGTAAAAATGCATGTTCATGTTCAGGGTTGAAATTTCGGAAAAGTGGGCAAAGACACATCTTTGGATCTGTGTTGATGAGGGCTGTGCTGCCTCTCTGGTGACTCTGAGCAGAGCCCGGTGCAGTCCAGTGAAGCTCGGTGAAGCTGTGTTTAGGTCAGTACAGCCCAGTCAGCAGACAGTGGGCAGCGATGCTCCTCCACTAATACATTAGCTGAAATGAATCAAGGCCTGGAGTGGAAAGGCATTGGTCACGCTGGTGGTGTGTGTGGATGTGTGTGTGTGTGTGTGTGTGTGTGTGTGTGTGTGTGTGTACGGGCAATGAATCGCTCACCTGTCATTAGAGATTGAGCCAGTGCACACACACACACACACACACACACACACACACACACACACACACAAAAACAAGCACACACACACACACACACCCGGTCCAGACAGAAGACAGAGCGGAAGAGCGTCG
>JAQMCX010000043.1:2351827-2362270 GCA_029814765.1 Acanthurus leucopareius | reverse complement strand
GTGTGCTCTTCCGATCTCGGGCAATGAATCTCTCACCTGTCATTAGAGATTGAGACAGTGCACACACACACACACACACACACACACACACACACACACACACACAAATACATGCACACACACACACACACACCCTGTCCTGCCTGAAGACAGAAGGCTAGAAACAGAGCAACAGTCTGAACCCTGAGCATCAGGAAGCAGTCTTGATGAAGTCCATCTCTCACTTCTGTCACCCCTCTGCTCCCCCCTCTGAGGCCACCGTTCGCTCTGTGTGACTGACTCTTTATTATCTTCATCCCGTCACTTAGTTAGAGTGGTGACCAGCAGTCTGTCTCTCTTCCGTCCTCTCTGTCATCCCCTTTTCCACCCTCTCCCTCTGCCTCGAGGCTGTCGATCCAACTGTCTGCCCCACATCTCTCTAATTCTCTGATTGGACTCTCTCTTTCCTCTCTCAGGGCTATAATTGATGGTGGTGTTATTGTGTCCATTTCTCTGGCCCTAAAGCCTTTCCTCCAGGTCAGCACTACTGTAGCATTTAAGACATGCTGGGATCGGGGCAGACAGTGAAAACCCTCTCATTTTGTCTGTCTGTGTGTGTGTGTGTGTGTGTGTGTATTTGTGTGTGTGTGCGTGCACGTTTCCCGTACGTGTGCAAATTTGTAAGAGCACTAAAACCAGGGTTACCTCTTTGCTTTGTCTGTTGAAGCTATCACAGTGTACCTTGTTGGTTTTCAAACTCTTCTTCAAAATTCAAAACCAACTTGACATTCAGGCTTGAACTATTTTGTCATTTTGAATAAGGGACAAGATTTCCTCAGAACTCTGTCTTCCTTCTCAAGTGTAGTGTTTGCCCTTGGCTGCCATAGAAATGCACGCAGTGGCTTTGGATGTGTTCACTGTGGCTGTGATTGTGTTCTTTGTTTAGTGGTCCTTTCTTGTAGCATATTTCCAACTGAATTTTAAACTATTTTGCAAAGTAATTACAAAGTGCAGTGTGAAGTAGTTTTCAAAGTATCCAGAGAAAAAGAAAAAATCTATTTGTTAAGAAGTTTATATTCTAATTTTTTATCTTCTTACTTGTCACCTGTACAATAATCAAGGTCCTCATGCTCAAAATTCATTTGTAATTTTTTTTTCCACCTTTCAATTTTTTTTCCCCAATTGAAGCTATCTTGAAATTGTAGTTTTTGAAAGATTTACAAGGTTAAGTAGGACTTTGGTACCTGCAAATGCATTCATATCTTGCTATCTGACTTTTTTTTTCCATAGCTTGCTTTTGTGATGCGCAAGGATTCTGTTGTATGTATATCTTACACCGGATGATGTTTCGGAAACAATATGTGCTGTAAGAATAGATATAAAGTTAGTTTTATTCTATAGTCTCTTTCTTTATCTTCTCTTTTTGTCTGTCTTTGTCCCCGTCTCTGTCTTTCTCTCTGTCTCTGTCTCTGTCTCTCTCTCTCTCTCTCTCTCTCTCACTCTAACTCCAGTCCCTCCCCAGCATGGGCCTTGTATTTATTACCCTCTAAGTAATCACTTTGCTTTCTCTTTTGATAGACTGTTATTGCTCTAACTAGCCGAGGTCCCTATAGGTATTTGGAGGCTTTCCAGTTTTATTAGACAAAGGCCTCATTATTCAAGACCAGCATTAAGACTACCATTAGATCCATTTGCCCCCTAGTCACATGTATCCAGTTGCAGCCAATTCATATTATAGCCCCCGCACACTTAGTATTTACAACACAAACATACTCATTCCCTCTTGTCAAAGTTAAATATAGACAATATTGGGAAAGCATTGCCACTTTGTGCGAGGTAGTCGTGAAGTTGTCTGCTCCTCTCTGCTTATATAACAGAATAACAGGGTTTTTGCACTCATTTTGTTTATAATATTGTCAGCATCAGTGTCTAGGAACTTTTAACTTTTTAAAAATCAAACTTCAGTGTAGATATGAGCAGTTTTTAATGGGCATTCTCAAACACAAGTTCAGTCTAGCTAGCAGGACAAACAGGTTAAGGTTTTTGGACAATTGCCCCTTAATTTGGGACTGTCCTGAATTTTTCAGCTAGTCTGGTCACCCTGACACATGAGCATTTTCTCAAAAGACACATGGAAGCTGTAGAAAAAACAAAAGAATTAAAGAGTCCATACTGTTAAGATCACTCGTAAGCATAGAATATTACCAGTTTCAGTTTGGAGCACACACTGAACACGTCTTGTGTTGGCTCTTTCACAGTCCACACAAGTTTCTATTGTGACTTCCTCAGCAGCCAGCACGCCCTCCACCCGGGGAATCAAAACATAAACAAACAAACAGACGCTCAACTTGTGTCGGAGAGGCAAAGAGATTTAATGTGTCCCAGTTTTGATTTCTTCCATTTATTTGTTGCAGCTTTTTAATTTCTTTGTAGCCACCTGTGTCTCCAATATGGTGCTCATCCCTCCTAATCGATGGCCCCTTATTGGGTTTCTACGTTTGGTCAAATATCTCATCGCTCTCTGGCCCCTCAGGCAACAGGATCCAAACTAATAAGAAATCTTCTCAGTCTCTCGGGTTGAGTCTACAGATGAGAAAAATGATTAGTGCAGAGAAACTGTGGTACGTATCTGTGACCGAAACCAGATTTTCAACAAGTTCACCAAGTTAAAACTAAAGCTTCCAACAAAGAAGTTGACATGTTGACTGATCTTAAGGAGGATGTCAGCTAATGTGAACACTAAGCTGGTCAAATCTGTCTCTGTCTCTCTTTTCAGCTTTCTGTCCAAACAAAGGGGGTTTTTACACACAAAAAACTAAGCTTTTCAAAAGGTTTCAGACAGCACATGAATGAAAAGAGTGATTTTGCATAGCGGTGCACACGTCCACAAAATATATATATATTTTTTCAAAACAATGATGTTCTGTGTGTTTATGAAGCCAACTTGCTCTTGCTTCAAACTGTCCGTTATCATTTCAAATGTAACTGATAATTTGACTTTCAGATAATTTGCATGTGTAAAACAATATTGTCAGTTCTTTAATTCCAGAAGTACAGAAGTGCAGGAATTTGCCATTCACCTTGATTAACAGGTAGGAGGCCATCAAAACAATCAAATCACTATTTTATATTTGCTAAGTCGACATCAACCAGGCGAGCTGTATGCACGATCCAAAATAATTTGGTCCTGACTTAATGAGGGAGAGCGCTCTGCTGTGTTAATATTATTAACGTTGTATCTCAGCAGTGGAGAGCAGCCTCTCTCTCTGCTGCACTGTTAGCTTTGGGAAAAGTTACTGTGGTACATGACGCTGAGCGAGCGCAGGCCTCGAGGTAAGACGGACTGATCACCCCGTTATTTTCTTCACTGTAGAGTTGGGTTGAGTTGTTTATTGCTGTGTGTGTGTGAGTATGTGTGTCAGCTAGTGTCATTTGTTGCTACTAATCGCTGCTCCGCTCTGTTAACGTTAATCTCTGGGTCGTGGAGGTAGGTATTTACAACTTCAAGTAATGTCTGTCTCATCCAAGTAATTATTTAGACATTAAATCAAAACACGCTTGAAACTGCTGCCTTTTGTTAAGATAAAAGTGTGGAAAGTGTCAAGGTTACTCTAGCGTGTGCATGTTGTAGACTGTCCAGGTGCTGCACTGACCTTGTGGTTTAGTTTCAGCGTACGGTCTATAAACATCATGTTGGTTAAACCTAAATTTTTTTTAATATTTGTGAATTGTTGCTGAATTTTTAATGTCTGCATTGTAGTGCATATAAAGACTGACTTCTTCTCCAACCCCAACCTGCTGGACAAAGACTTAAAAACCCTGCATTTTTTTTTTCTGGTATTACAAAGACTGCAGATGCTTCATATCTCCCCCCTTGCCTGTATACTGTATACTACTTTCCTCTCTTTTGTTGATATTGATATTCCAAATACATAGAGTGCTGATACTAAAGCATTATCTGCCTCTGAAAACAAACATCACATTTAAACACATACTTTACGTGGGCGCCACCACTCAACCAGAGAGAGAAAAAACACGTCTAACACGGGCAATCCCAGTTTGTGTACCATGTGCATGTAAGCACATCACCACACAGACTGGTGATGATCGGAGTCTGTCAACATTGTCCAGAGTTCATACGTTAAAATGGCTTTACAGTACCGTGGCAAACTCACACACAAGTACAGCTTTTCAAACGCACAGGCGGAAAAAAGTAAAGGTCTCTTTAATAAAAGTTGCTTCACATACAAGGATGGTCAGAGGAAGCAAGAGAGGGAGAGAATAATTTATTTTTCTACTGAAGTAAGTCAACAATCATAGTATCCGAGCCTACCTGCATCTGCACAATCTATATCTTACCTTTATGTTTACAGTTAGATGGAGTGTGTGTAAGACAGAGAGAGAGAGAGAGAGAGAGAGAGAAAGAGAGAGAGAGAGCAAGTGGGAGGGGAGAGAGCGTGTGCACATAAAAGAAGGCAGAGCGAAAGGGGAGAGAGAGTGCCACTTTGGAGTAAAGCTGTCATTACTCCGGCTGGCGCACTCCCTCATAAATACTGATAATGAGATGTTTTCAGCAGCCTAATCATTTGCCAATGTAGCAGTAGGTAATGTGAGAGGAACACTCTTTAGAACAACTAGCCTTATAGAGTGGAACATTAGAAAAGAATAGATTTTCTTGTAGTGCTTTTTGGATAGTTGCACAGAAGAAAAAAAACACACAAATAAAAAAGAAACAAACAAACCAACAAAAAAAGAAAGAGAGAAAATCTCTCTGTACTTTTTTATAGTTAAATTTTAGAAGAGCCACTATGTTATCATGATGTTAACCAATACATACTGCAGTATCAAACAATTTAAACTACCTTAATATGGAATAAAATATATAAAGGATGCAAAATCAGGAAAGATACCAAGATGGCTAAAGATGCATCTGTAATTTCTAAATCCTGGAACCGTGGCCCTCTAAACTGGAATCAGTTCGTACCTCTGATGCATGATCCCTATCCAAGTGTGCCTTGTGTTGTGGCATCCTGCATTTTTGCACTCAAACCTCAAGTTCATTGGAGAGATAGCAGGAATCAGAGGATATTTTAATGTTAATAATTTACATTATATGAGCTGGCCTTCCTTCTAAATAACGACCCTTGTAAACAGCATAAAGTCACATAGGAGGTGGGATTAAAACCAACCAGTTTTCTCCATACTGAGCTTATAATAAAATTTCTCATGATAAGCACTGCTAATAGGTGACATATTTATAGTGCTTTCAAAATATTATATCCTTTTCCTGAGGTACTGCTTGGCTCTTACACAGAAATCAGTTTGGTTTCCTCCCTTGCCAGCTCAAACCTGACTGACCCCTCATTCCGCCTTTAAAACTTTTGTACAGAACAGTGAGGCAGAATAACAGTGTCTTTCAAACAGTGAAGAAGTCGGAAATATTAGGCTGTCGTCACTGACCTTAAGCTGCTTTATGACTCTTTCCTGATTTTTGGCACATTTGTGACCAGTAGTGGGTGACACGCCAGAAAAAACAAAAACAAAAGAGGAATGAGGAAGAACTCCTCTACTGGCACTGAGACAATTTATTACCTCATTTTAGTGGGTTTACCCACATTTAAAAAGCTGCATATAACGCACACAACTCATTGCCCTCTTGTATAATTCTTCAGCAATATCAATGCAAAAATATTGTCTCCATAAAGCAACCTTGCATAACTTGTTTATTTGCATGCGGGTCTGTGTATTTGTACCTCTCATTTTTGTACTAACAGACTGACTGTGTGATGTCCTAAATGAGTTTAGGAGTTTTCCCTCTCAAGGATAGCCACATGAAGGGCCTCAGTTGCCCCCTCTGTTCTTGCCCTCTGGCTCTAAATGAACTAAGATTTTTTTGAGTCAGACCCAGGAAAAAATAAACAAGAAAATTTCTTTGAAAAGCAGCCATTGACACTTCAGTATATATATCTTTCCAATGGGCCATCACTCTAATGGATGTTCCTTAAGAAGCACTGTGAAAGCACTGTACAGCATGTCATCTTCCGCTGCCTGTCTTCCACTGGCCATTAACCAGCATCCTTGATCATTTTAATAGTCCCTCCATACTGCCTCTCTGACTCCACAGTGATTGGACAAACACTGGTGTCCCTAGTGATATGAGAGGAATACATTGAGGAGCTATTGTGGTTTTCCATGGCCTCGCTGTGTATTGTTTACTGGGTCTGCTTGATTGCCCTCTGTCCAAATCAGAGGGTACAGGCAGGCAGGGCAGGGGTCTACAGGGACACACTGTGTTGTGGACTGTCCCAACGTGCTAAGAATATTCACTCAACCCATGGCTCTGAGGGGGAACCCATCCATAGCTCAGTAAACACACACAAACACACACACACACACATAGTGGGAGTCATACATTTGTGCACCAGGGACCATATGGCCATGCATAAATGTTGGGGTGTGTATTTCTGAGAGTGCGTGTGGTAGGAAGCCATGTCTGCCTCAACGTCACAGATAATTACCCCCTGTGTGACTCTGCTTTTCACAGTGGGGAAACACAGCAGACCCTCCACATTGACAGTGGCACATACAGCTCGAACACGATACCAAACATATGATAACAAAAATAAAATACTAGCTATATAAGGGTCGGTTCAGATATATACATCCATCTTTCCTCTGGTCTTGCCTTGTCTTTGCTTCATTTTTTAATCACCCTTTTTCATCTCTAGCCAAAGCACTAGGTCACATAGCTCTTTGCTAGTGGCAGCCATTTCCATGGAAATAGGAAAAAAAAAGAGCTGGTTTTCTCTGTTGTAATCTCTACCCAACTCTGATTTTATCTGTTAATCCCTTGCATAAAACTCATAATTAAGCTAATTAGACATTATATCTTTGGACAACTGCACCTCATTTGCCAGACAGTGGGAATATTCCAAGAGCAAGGTTAGATCTCTGAGTTAAAATTCAATAAATGCTAAAAGCCAATGCAGCCATTCAAACTTTAAATAGTTTTAGTAGCAAGAATTTTTTCCCCCCTTAATCTGCTGTGCAGTTATTTCAGAGGTGTGTTTTTTTTGTTTTTTTTTTAATTCGAAGCTTTGTGGAATTCATGTTTCACGGCCGAGGTTTGAAAGCAAGTCTGTCCTCAAGGCTGTCTCGGCTAACCTTGCTAAGCTGGAGAGTAATATTAGCTCGTCTTATCAGAGCAAAGCACAATAAGCAAAATGGAAAAAGGGTAGTATTAAAGCAAGCTATAACACTTTGAGTTTGTAATCATTTAAATTTAGTTTTGTTAAAGAGGCAGTTAGTTGTTTTTGTCACATAAGAAAGCAGAAATGCTGACATGTATCAGTCTCTGTCTTGTCTCGACAGTGTGATCATTGAGACCAATGAAAACATATAAGAGAGACAGATTACCCCAGCAAGACCCCACCCCACTTAAGTGATTTTAGATCCCACAGCTTTTCTTGGAAAGACCTGCTTTTTTGTCTGGGACTGGTTGGTTAGCTTAAAGCATGAGGAGAAGGATTTGTTAGGGCAAGGTTAAGAATGTCAGGGTAAGCAAATTAGAAGCAGAGTAGCCAATCAGAGGCAGACTCGTGTGAGTGCAGAGTAGTCCCTCCTGTCCCTCCCCTACAGAAGTGACTGCAACTGGTTTGCAAGAGATGCTGATCACGGTCACAGGTGTTAAAATAACATTGACTTAAAGAAACATGAAGTGGTAATCAAAACTAATTCTAGTGAGCTAGGCTAACTAGCTTCCCCTTTTTACGGATATATGAATATGTCAACACTATAAATCCCCCCAAATGATGTATGTAGCAAAGACACTTACGTCTGTGTTGCAGAGGGAAGTTTGGAGCGTATATGTTTTGCAGCAATCAGTTATATTTGGCTATAACCAGTTTTAGATTATTCCTGGACACATGGGACAGGATTCAGGGTTCTGAAAAAAATGTAAAATATAATTGGTAAATTTGTCCTGGATTCGGTGGTCACCAAACTTACATAATTACCATTCCAGTGTGTTAGCTTTCAGTTTCTGAATGCACAATTTATGGATACAATACATTAATACTGAATGTTTCAAATTGATGGGGGCTTAAACTGTTGAAAGGGGGAAAAAGATCAACACTGAATCAACAGTCAGGCAGTCAACTGCAGCAATGGAAAATGCCAACTCAAAGGTTAAATGGTGTTTCCACCCATATGTCCAAAAACACTTTTATCCTCTAATGAAAAAGACTTTGACTGTAGCCAAAAAAGAGATGCAGAAGAGTGACACTTATTTTTTTCCATTTTAAAAACTGATTTTATCATTCCTTTCCTATGGTCCTGAATTTGCAGAAGCTGAGTGAAATCAGGTTTGATTATTACGGAAAGATGCTTGGAGAATTCAATCTGTGTGTTTGTTTGTGCATGTAAAAGTTTTGACCCTGTCTCTGAGGGTTGTGGTGACTTGATGTTGTTTAGACCCATCTCCCTGCCTTCTCCCCCCCCGGAGACCTGTCTTTGTAGCTATCCCAGCATCCTGTTCACTGCTCCGCTGCATCCATATCGCACTAATGATCATGGGAGTGGACAGCTGCTTAATGCAGTAGTGTCATCAGTGCTGCTTTTTGATAGCAGCTCCACTGCACTTGACGGGACTCAAATGTATTCGCTATATACGAGCCCCCCACATTTAGCAGATCGACTAATATGATTTTGGTACACCTCGGTGAAGGTGTATTAGATGTGTGCCATATCACAGTTGCAGTTTATGATTAGAAGACACATCCCATTAGGATTGAATGATTGCAGACAGGGTTCTTATCATTTTTCACTGCTCAAAAAGCTGTCACATATCAATGTGTGGCTCTCAATTTCATTATAAATATGTCATAAATTACTGTTAGATTATAGCATTAGGAGATATGATGTCAGTGATGGTTGTCAGTCATCCAGGTCATAATCATCCAAAACAGGGTGGAATCAAGGCAATTGGACTTGGATTCTCTAGTCCAAGAGGCATTTTCTATTTTAATTAACTAGCAGGGAGTCCCAGTTTTTATCTGTTGAGGGGTTGTTATCATGGTCATTAGCTTGTGTGTCAACCCATCACTTTCGTAGTAATATGGTTGGAACCATATGTAATTCAGACAAAAATTTACCTACACTCCAGATGTGTTATGCATTTCCACCAGACTGCACTCTTGAATGAAAGTTGTTAGCGTGGCTTCTGAGCTAACTCCCTTGACTTTAAACCAGCAGTTAGCATTTGTTTACCGAAACACTACTACTTATTCTATACATCTGCTTCCAGATTGACAACTTACTGTACACCTTTGTCTCTGCTCCCCTCACATTCACTGTCACTCTCTGCTGCTTGCTCTCTCCTGCTCAACCACAATCTCACTACTCAAACTTACTCTACTTACTCCTCTGTATGTGATTTACGACAAGGAGATTTTATCACAATAAGAAGACAAAGCTTTGTTTTATAAAAGGATGCAGGCAGACAAGGACAAAATGCGACTATAGAAAAACACAAGAGTTGTGAAATCCTACATCAGAGTGCATTGTATGACAAGATGACTCAGGTTACTCTGACTCTTCTTGATCAATTAATGGACAGTGTTTTAAATCCACTTTTTAGTATTGGATCAATGTGTTGGGTACATCAGCAGAGGAGTGACAAAAGAAGGGACTGTTTGGACTGCTTCTGTTGCTACTTTCCAGAACTTCATACAATGCAAACACTAAAATAACCATTTCAATGTGTAAAGAGCTTAACTGAGCTGAACCGGACTGCTTGGCTAAAGTGGGGTGATTGACACCTGGTTTACTTCTTGGTCTTTGGAGTTCCTGGCTGTCACAATGACTGTTGTTCAGTTTCTGGAATTACCTGACACCAAGAATAAACAATCTGCGTTAGAATTGTATCATGAGGGCCAGTGTGAATGGTTTTTAATTATCATGGGAAGGAATGAAAGGAAAGCATTGTTTGTGGGTGATAAGTGGACCTCCTCCTTTCTTCAGGGATGGCTTCTCTTCTGTTTCCCGAAGTCGCAACCTTGTCTCCTCTTTCAAACCATCTGTCCTCCCTATCCAAAGTATGTACGTTATCCTTGAATGAGTCTCCCTCTTCTTTCAGGTGTAGATAAATTGCTGAGTCTTGACCTGAGGACTTAGCCTTCCTCTTTAGAGTCATAATTTTGTTTGATTGTAATTTGGTTCCTCAGAATGCAAGTCCATCATCCCTCACTGCCCATGACTACATTTATTAGACAGTGTTTGTGTTCCTCCTGGACCTTTTGACTGTTTTCACATAGGTACAGTTTGGATATCAAAGCCTTAAATGTTTCTGTCAGATGTTTATGATCCTTCTCTTAAGCCTGGGCAAAATATGCTGCAGTATCCCCCCCTTTCTCCCCCCCATGCTTGACATACTCATGGTTTAGTGACTACTTGGCGACCCATCAT
>JAQMCX010000043.1:2331827-2346827 GCA_029814765.1 Acanthurus leucopareius | reverse complement strand
CATCATTTATGTTCACATTCTGTCAATAAACCCCTCCCCCCCAAAAATACTTGTCCGATTATAGCTTGGAAAACATAACTACTCACAGTAAATCTAACCAGCTTTGGATGTTGTAGAGAAAATGTTTGGCTAATGAGCTACAGCATTAAATGAGCAACAACTCTATTGCATAGCACATAATAATAATAATAATAATAATAATAATAATAATAATAATAATAATAATAATAATAATATGTCTTTGAGCACAGTATTATGTATGTGGCTACAAGTGCATTTTTTAATCACTCACAAGATTCTTCTCAGGAGCTTATGCTAACTTTACCATCTAGCTAGCTAGAGTTTATGATATTGGCTAGCTAAAGCTGTTGGTAAACGGATAATTGCTTTGTAGAAATGAGAAGAGTGAATTTGTTTTGGTACACTTTATGTGTGTCATGTTAGAACAGGGAGCTTGAAAGGTGTAGTAACAGTAATTTATGAGTAGAGAGTTTAGTAAAGAGTTATACAAAAATCTGGGTAAAAGGCAACGTTGATTTCAAATGGGAGATAGAGATGATGTTCAGATTTCATATATAGCAATAAAATGAAACAATTAGTCAATGAACCAGATAGATAGATAGATAGATAGATAGATAGATAGATAGATAGATAGATAGAGTCTCTGCCCTTAGCAAGAGTAAGGCAAGGTGCTGTAATCAAAGGCGATTACTCATCGCATGCTGTGACGCCCCACAGTCAAATGCAAAGCAGCTTAAATTAAAACACACTTCATTTGAATAGATGAAAACTACATGGGAGATGAGTCGCCTTGTATCCCCGCCTGGCGACATTCATTTCCGTCGGATCAGCAGAATGTGATTTGCTGGCTAGAGGGGTTTTCATAGAGGTGGCTGTGTGTGAGTATGAGTGTGTGTGAGTGTGTGTGTGTGTGTGAAAAGCTCCTATCTCAAGTCTTCTTTGGAAGAAGTTAGGAACACTTGGCAGCAATGACAGTGGAAGTCCCCAGCACTTGGCTGCAACCCTCTGTGTGTATGTGTGTGTGTGTGTGTGTGTCTGTGCACATAGGAAACGGCCCATTTGAATGTACTGGAGCTGGGAGATGGGATCAGTGTGTGGGAGGTATTTTGTTCATATACCAAAAAATGAGATTATTAAGAAGCAGACAATACTTGACCACAGGAACGCAGCTTGTTCCCATCTTACATCAGTGTCACAGTTCATTTGTGTACTTTAAGGGATAGTTCACTGCAAAATGGAAACTCTGTCTTTGCTTGAAACATTACTTCTCCTCTCACCACCATGTCAATCAAAATTCACTGAAGCTTAAAAATAAATATAGAAAAAATGACCTCTCATCATTCAACTTTTTGCAAAACTATGTATAATGTGAATATTAAGAGATGTGAGTGTCAAGATAAACCGCTGGAGGCACTAATTCTCCAGTTGGGTGCCATTACACCGCTGCAGAGGACAACTAAGAGATGACTAAAAGAGCGCCAGTCAAATGTCAAACGATGGAAAACTGTGTGGAAACAAGCTGAAAATATCGAATTTACGTTTATTCCATGTAAAAATGCTGCAGTCCCCTTATCGCTCCACACAGATCAGATGTTTTTGCCCGCTGCTTTTTTCGTCTCTTTGGTGTCAAGTGGTGTTTAAGTCAAATGCTCTGAGTACTTTTATTGAGAATCTTGACTATCTTGACTTTTCCTCACAATTTTGCATTTTTATTCAGGTTTTTTTTTTTTTTTAAATTTGTATTCCAAATTTAAAAATGCTCATAAAGCAGGTTGATAAAAATGTAGAGGCAGAGGCAGGAGCGAGGTTGAAGTTATAATAAGAAACTTTTGATAGTTCCGTGGCTTATCCAAGAGATATTAAGAAAAAAACACAGACAAGTTTTGACTGAGGTACACTGGGAGATTTTTTTAGGGATTGAAACAATTGCCATGCATAATTATATGGGTAAAGAATTTAAGAATGCATCCTTTAACGTACCCTTAAAGTACATTACTGTCTTGTGGACCTTTATGCCTGTTACTGCCCAATTGTATTTTGAAAGAATAAGGTTTGAGGTTGAAGTTTGAGTGCAGGATGCTCTCCAAATCCAGTGAGGGAGGTGCAGCTATTTAGTGAAGTGGTTTATTTGGTTGGGAGACACCTGGCCTGAGCGGAGGAGTTTGAAACACTATAAGGCTGCTGCTCCTGACCTCTCTCCCCCTCCTCCTCCTGCTCCTCCCTCCCTCTCCCTCTGTACTCTTACCTTCTCTCTGGTGGACTGTTTTGCTGCTGTCCCCCCGTCCACATTCCATTCACCAGGATACCTCTCCATCCTGTCCCAGAGGAGTGTGTCCGTCTTTGTCTGTGTGTCTGTGTGTCTGTGTGTCTGTGTGCATGTGTGTGTGTGTGTGTGTGTGTGGTGTCTTGAAGGAGGTGGCCTACAGGCCTTGCCTCTGGTCACTTTATTAAAGTGTGTTTTAATTTACTCCTGTGCTCCAGTGAGCCCCTGCATCCTGACACACACACAGCAGCCCCTCCTGAGACATGGCTTATTAACTCCGCTCCTGTCTGTCAGAGAGTTGGTTGTTGGGGGGGGGGGGTACTTCCGAACCACATTCCTCAGCGCGATCTGGTCACGTTGATTTTCGAAAATCCTTTTAATGTAGTCACATAGTGAGACACACACTGTCATACAGATGGGAAACACACAACTTCCACATGCATGTACGGCCATGGTGATATTCACAGACACACAGCAGCCATAAACATGCAGACATTTAAAGTTCCATGGCCCTCTGTGGAGTCTTTGTAGTGCAGCCAAAAGCAGCAAGGCCACATTTGTTATAGTAACAATTAACATGGTGATAATTGGTTAAGTACCATTTGGCAATAATTGCTATGTTTGGTAACATTATTACTGCGAATTCAGATTTACTCTGAAGACTTTAAAAAAGGCACGTGGCCTAAAAGGATTTTGAAGAAACCCTTAATCACATTTTTTTGTGCTTTTTTTTTTGTACTTCATAACTGACAAAATTTCACTATGACCTGCATATATCTAAGATACTGTAGTCTCTATTTCTCATTTCTTCCATAATTTATGTGTCTCACAGGCCCCCCCTGTTCATTATTTCCTGAGTCTCTTCTCTGTTTCAGTATTAAATATGGAGGGAGGAGCTGGCGTTGGTCTCAAAGGAAGGGAGAGAAGTCATGTTGGGCTATCCTAAGGTCCTGGTGTGTGATGGTGGGGCCTCAGGCCCTCAACCCAGCCTCACAGCAGAGGCTTTGGGGCACAGCCAGAGGGGATTTTCTGTATATGTTTGCAGCTGTGTGCTTGTGTGTCTGTGACACTGTGTTTTTATCTACCAGGGACTCTAGTTTACCTAAGCAGCATAAAATAGGATGCATGTGGTGCATGGTTTTACGTGTATACATCTGTGTTTGCATGAGTGTGTGCGTTTGTGTCACCATGTGCGAGTCCTTTGCTGACTGCATAGTGACAGAATTTGCCTGCTTTGCATGTGTCACTTGTGAGTAGCCTGTGAAAAATGTATTTAGAGTGCAGAAGGGCCAGCTGGGGTAAGAAAGGACCGGGGGAGTGAGATAGCAGGGGGAGGCAGGAGAGAGGCAGTCAGGGAGTAAGGGGCACAGCTGTAGGGGATTAATGCCCAGAGTGGAGGAGCAGGAGCTGGAGCCCAGGAATGTTCCCCAGCGCCCCCTCAAGAGGGAGGTGAAGAGGGAGGGAGTGCAAGGAAAGACAAGGGCACAGGCCTCAGATGTGCCCTGTACTGCAAAATCTTTACATATGTGTGTTGGAGAGGGGCGGTATTCCATCCTTGTCAGTCTTATCCACCGTCTCAATCTACCCCCCCCCACTCTACCCACTCCTCCTCAGGCACTTTGGCAGTGATCAGGCCTAGTTCACAAGACTTCTCCTCGGTGCTGTTCCTCCCTGCCTGCTTTCTGTGTCACATTCTTTGTCTTGTGAGTGCTGTGATTTATGGACCGACACAGGAAGCAGTGTGTGCGTGTAATTGCATGGTTACGGTCAAGAGCGAGGAGAGGAGCATCTATCAGACGTCCCGAGGCCGTCGCTAAAATATCGATCTTTTTTTTTTTTTTTCCTCTCATGATTGCTTTGCTGTATTCACCGCAACCTGATTGGCAGCCTGAAGTTATGGAATGATAAACAGACATTTTTGTTTTTGTTTTTTTTTTTAAACCTGAGAAAGATTTATTGGAGAATGCAAACTCAATGCTGTATTCAGCTTAGGGCGTGCGTAGACTTTACACTCCTCTACTTGGAAGAGTTTGGGCTGTCATGGTGTTGTGGCAAAAAATGGTTTCCTCCTCCACAGCTGTGCCCTCTGCTGCTTCTTATTCACTGCCGTCCCCCCTTTTTGTTTCACTTTGCGGATTCTGGAGCCTTTGCCTCCTGTCACTCCATCCATGCTCCTAGTGTTGACAGTTGTCAGGGCCAACCTGCCCATTCCCTTGTGAAGTGTTCAATGGGGCTGCACTGATCCCCACTGACGACTCTGAAGAGGTGACCGCGGCGTTGGAATGGAGCGCCTGTCGTCGTGACCGCGAACCTGTCCGTCCATCCTCCTGCTTGTTCACCCGTGTGTCTCTTCCTCCCATTTGGAAACCACTCCACCTGGTTCGGACAATTACCCCACGTCCACTCATCTCCCCGTCGCTGCCTTTACTCCTCTTCCAGCCACTTAAGTTGTGATGGGCTAAAAGTGATGCTTCAGCCACCGCCTGGCCCCGGCACTGTTATTAGTTGCTCAGAGTTTTTGTTGACAGCCGGTAAAAAAAGCTGTACCCTCTCATTGTGTGTCTGTATGTGTAAAACTGTGCTAAAAACCATACTCTGCCTTAATGGAATTTACCACAACTCCTGGGTGTCTGTCCATTAATGTCTCTGCATGTGTTTAAGCTCTCTGAATCTGTCCTTTTCGATAACCGCTCTGAAACTATTTACACAATCGAAAGAGAAAGGGAAACCTGCGTAAGCCGCCATGAACACCTCATCCTGCCACCGAATACAAGCGTGAACACTCGTTCCAATCTGCAGCAGGGTGGAGTGAGACGGCAGGCTAGCCAGCCAGCCAGCCATCCAGGAAGGAGCATGGTCTAACAGGGATACAGGTCTCAACACATCACCACACGATCACCGACGCTTCTGCTAACACTCAATCCTCTCTGCCTCCCAAGAACCAATATGTTTCAACGGCAGAACACACATTCGAATTTACACGCGCACATTTACATCAAAGAATATTCTTTCCACTGCACACACACACACACACACCCTCACACGCACACCCACACCCCCCCACACACATAAACGCAAAGTTATGCTTCCTCTCGCTGTTATTAGGCATGAGAAGGACTTCAAACACCAGGTGATATCATAGCAGCCTGGGAACAAACAGCGCAGTTTCCTTAATCTTCACATGGCTTCTCAGCACTTAGCTGATGCTTAATTGCCAGGGAAAGTTTTAACATCTGCTTTTATTCAATAGCCTTTATTGGCATGACTCACTCTCTATGCTACTGCCAGCCGCTCTCTACACCCGGCATCATGTATTTAAAAAACAGAGAAGGAAAAACAGAATTTGACCAAAATTCCTGCACACAGAATGACTGATAAATAAATAAAGCATAAGCCAGGCTTTCATGGGCACTTAGTCCTTTGAGAAGTAGGGTTTCATAATTCCAAAGCTATGAAAAAATCAGAGGCTAACAAGGGGAGTAAAAGGCTGTGCTGCTACATTTATGGGGTAATCATTAAGGGGAAATGCAGTTTGAAGAGGGAGGATGGAACTTTGAGGTTTGCTTGTTGACTTAGCCGGGGCAACGCATTGTCCTCTCATATTACCTATTTCTAGTTACCTCTTAACATTTCAGTTTTAATAATTATATTTGGGGGAATTTTGTCTTCACTAAATAGTATACAATAGAGAAAAGACAAGGATTGTGGGGTAGAGAAACAGGGGATGACATGCAAAGAAGACCCCTGGCCTGATTTGATTTAGGGAATCAGAGATTTATTCACAAAAATACATAAAGGGACATATGAATCTTCATACTGACAGAGCCCTGTTAGAACACATTTTTACAAAACTACATGATAAAAAAAATATAGTTTCATATTTAACATAAATTTAATAAAGTGCCCTTCATAACCATTTATAACCAAGCGCCACAAAAAGCATTCCCTAAGATGTCTGAGCTTCATACTGTGCAGAAGGCAGCAGCCTGCATGGCCTGATAAACTGTTAATGGTCTAAATGGGGATCAGTAATTATTGTCCCCCATGGAGCAGAAGATGATTTGGTTAGACTCTTTTCTTTAGGCACAGCTTAGGGTCCACTGTGTATACTTCTTTTTTTTTTTTAACCCTGCTACTGGTGCCGAATATGGTTACCAAACAACTCAAACCTGTGGTCATCATAAGTTGGTGACGGCTTGCTTCTGTGCTCCTATGTGTGTGTGTGTGTGTGCATGTGTGTGTGTGTGTGTGTGTATGTTTGTGTGAATCTGTTGCAGCAGTGTTCAAAGCAGAGCCAGGATGTCACCGTGACCTGGTCACTATGTGGGATCATGACTGAGGAAGGGAGGAAACATGGAGAGAGAAAGAGAGATTAAGTCAGGGAGGTTTGGGCAAGGAGCTTACATGAACCGGAAAAAAAGTGTAAACAAATATATATTATAGCTAGCAAGATTTTACTTGGTGGTGAAAAAGTTTGAGGGAGGTATCTCTTTCTTTAGGCTTTTTATAAAACCAAAACTACAACAGAAAAAGTAGTAGAATGGATTAGGCGGCATGTTTTGATCTACAAGTCCCAACTATGAGCATGCTAGGCTAACTATCTTATAAGAAACATTAGTCGAAGACATTGTATTTAACATTGCATGTTTACAGTTAACTTAAAAAAAAATAAAAGTAGCATAATGATGTGATATCATGTAGCCTCTACGATTTTTTAAAAACCTTTTTTACAAGATTTTCACTTTAGAACAAGTCAGCTGGCAGCATTTAAAAGTCAGCCAGAGACTTATGAAGTTAATGTTAGCTCAATCCCCCAAAAGGCTACAGCTGATAACATCATGATAACAGTTTTGGCTTGCAAAATCAGTGGTCACCAGTTATGATGTAGTAAATAAAGATATGTGTGGCAACAGTAGTTAATGGTGGCAGAAAATGATCAATTAAAGCGTATAAATGAAACAAAACAGCCACTGTTACACTGGAAATCCCAAGTCGTCTGGCAAAAAGGTTATCTCTCGGATAACATAGATTCAACCTTTATTCCATTAATTTTGAACCAAATCCATCTCACCCAGAAATGTCTGATAGATCTGGCAAGCCTGTGATCTGACACTGAGCCAAGGAATTTGTACAGTGAATTAAAAAGAAGGACACACGTTGAAAAAGGGGAAGTGATCTTTGGGGAGAGGTTTTAAACAGACCAAAGCATGTTATACCAGTGAACAGAAGCAGAGGTGAAGGTGTAATCATACTTAAAGATAAAGGAACAAAGAGATTAAAAGACAAAGAGAGAGGACAGTTTTTAAAAATCGAAAAGAAAAGGAATAAAGCAGTAAAAGGGTAAAGAGACGAGCAAAAGAAAGCTTTGGGTGGAGTGTTTTTAGGTGTCTGGCTGTAACAGCATGAGTCTCTCCCCTGACACCTCTACAACTTATCATCCCCGCATTCCTGCACAGGGACACTCCCCTGCCCACTGACACCGTGTGTTTGTGTGTGTGTGTATGTGTGTGTATGTGTGTGTGTGTGCGCGCGTGTGTGGTTTTAAGTGAAAGGGCACGTTGGCCTCCCTCTCCCAGGACATCTGGCTGCAGAAAGAGGGTTTGTGTAAGACATGTTTATGTATGTATTGGTTAGAGAGAGGAGAGGGGAGCAGAGAGAGGCATAAGAGAAAAGCAACAGACAAGTAAGAGAGGAAGAAAGAAAGAAGGTGTATTGTGAGCGTGTCACAAGCACAATTTCCCCTCACCACCTTAGCAGGGCCTTAGGTTGTTGCAGAGAGTACAGAAAACATCTCAGGGATTTCCTGCCATTCAAAGCAGCCCCTGAGTCCCCTCTCCACTCCAACCTCACATTCTGTCCAACTCCTTGAAACTTGTGAAGGGAGGGGTGTGGCTGCAAACGCTCGTTAATTCATTAAGGCGTCCAGCATGCGTGTGTGCGTGTGTGTGCTTGTGTGTGAGGCAGGCCAGAGGAAGCCCTCTATGAACTTTACTGATTACAGCAGAAGTGATGTGTGTTGTTACGGCAGCTCGGTAGACAATGAGATGTTGTGCAATGACAAAGGCAGAACCGGAGCTATCTCTGACTTGCATCTTTTAACAGAGCTCTTCCAAATCATAACTGGTTATCTCAATCAAACAGTTCTTTGGAAACCGAATAGAAAAAAAAATAAGCTAGAGTTAAGTAATTTTTTTTAAGGAAGTATTGCTGAAAAAAAATGTAAATACCATATTTTTTTCAATGTTAAAAAATGTTTGGATTCTGTTGTTTAAAAACATGTTAAAATCCCTCATACTTTCACTTTGGCTTAATATAACTAGTGGCTAGCTAGCTGTTTTAGTCTCGGTGTATATGAGTGTAAGTGTATATGAAGTCATATACCTGTATGAAAAGTTAATAGGGGGTTTTATTGTTATGTCTGTGTGACACCTCCCCCTCTTGGAAACAGCCTCCTCATTGCCCTGAAGTGTGGACTGTTGTGTTTCTTTGAGTCACTGGCTCCTGCTGTCAACATGTGGCTCATACAGTCACTAGAGCCAGAGGGCACAAAAATCTCTGATGGAACTGCTGTTGGCACAACAGAGGACTGTGGGGAGCGGGTGGCTCTGTAAAGTTATCTCTTTGAAATGAAAGTGTGTGTTTGTGTTTTTTGTATGTGTGTGTGTGTGTGTGTGTGAGTGTGCAGTTATATAGCTACAGGGAGTGTGTGTTGTTTTTACTAGCGCTCCTTCCCATCTCACCCGCCTCTAGCTCTGCTTTTAGATTGTGATTAATAGGAGGCCATCAGAGAAATGCAACTTTGCTGAACTATTAAATCTTTTCTCTGCTCTGCAGGAGTAAAACCTCTTCTGCTGTAATGTGATCAGCTACTATAAAACAGTGCATAGCGATTTGTTTGAGCATGTGACACAACTTAAATTGATATATTTTAAATTGGTTTGTGTGCAAGAGTTACACGAGGATGTAGACAGATATAAGGATGTTACGTTTACTCCTGTGCTCTTGAAATGAATGTTTGCAAACTGACTTGCAGTAGAGCTATTGACACTTTGACTAATTTCTGGACATTGTCTTCTCTTACTCAGCTCTGGTCTGTCTTGTGTGTCTCTGTGCATTCATTTGGATTTGCAAATTTGTAAATGGTTGTGTATATATATATGTGCGCGTATGTGGTTGTGTGTGTGAGTGTGAGAATGTGTGTGTGTGTGTGTGTGTGTGTGTGTGTGTGCCAAGCCCTTGTGCCCTCCCCTGTGCCCTCCCCTGTCTCCACGCCTCGATGCTAACCGCTAGTGAAGGCTAGCCAATTATCCCCAATCAAGCTACCCTCTCTGGAACTGGCGCGAGAGGAAGCTCCCACTAGAGCTTATACTAGTCATTATGGGGCACATCCTGACATTAACTTTCTTCTTTTCCTCCTTGACTTCATCTTTCCTTATTCTTTTTCTTTCTTTCTTTCTTTCTTTCTTTCTTTCTTTCTTTCTTTCTTTCTTCTTTTTCTTTCTTTCTTTCTCTCCTTCCTCCTCTGCTGCCTTTTCTCTCACTTTCTCTTTCTTGCCTTTAACTAAAGGCCTGGTGCAGCCGTTGCTTAAGCATAGCAGTAATCAAACACACAAACTGAAAGCACATGGGTGCTAATTCATGCCTTCCTATGAATGCATTAAGGACATTTGGGGTTGATGATGGAGGGAAGAAGTGTAGACCATGTGTGAGGTCATTTACCAAAGAAGAATGTGTGTTTTTTTGTGCGTCAACTGGAGATGCAGAGTACACGGTGTAGCTTGAAAGATTTGTGTGTCTGAGAGGAAGTGAATTCTGGGAAATGTCACAAGCCCCCTCCCCCACATTCACACACACTTATCCTCCCCTCTGAGACTGAGAGACTGATTGGACTGAAGTCAACTCAGGTGTTTCACCAACACAGAGATATTTATCACTCCTCTGCCTGTATTTCTGGCTTATTTTATGCTCTTTTCGGTCCCCTAAACTTTGAGTCAGGCCCTAATCTGCAGTCCTCAGTCCTGTTCAATCAGAGAAGCTCTGTATATTTGATGTGAACCGTGGGGTGACATTGCCTCGTCTCTTCTCAGCCAGATCAGCAGGCAGTCAGAGGGAGACCAGGCGAGGTGTGGTGCCTGTAGGTGATCCACTTCATTCTGCTCCTGTCTTGTTGTGACAGGACCGGCATTAAATGGAAGTAGTCAGTGACGGAACAGTGACAGGCCCAACCCTCCACCCTCCCCCTGGGTGTGTATGTGTTTGTGTGAACGTGTGTGTGTGCAGTACAAGCCAGCACACAAGCTTTCAAATGCAGTTTTCTGTCTCTCACTGGGACCTGACAACTGAATAGCACCTGAATGGCACTTTTACTCACTGCTCATCATGGGGCGGGCATGTTATGTTAATGACAGTTGTGGCTATGTGCAATAAAAAAGCACTTTTATCTTAATTTCCATATATAGTACTTATGTGTCACAGAGCGGAGGGCCTATGCAAAGCTACACACTTGAGATCAGCTTATCAATCACCGCAATCATCACATCATTTTTTAAGTTTTCCAAACATGTAAATGTCATAGGTGGTTACATTTTGCACAAATCAGCTGGCACTTGTGAGATCAATGGAAGCAGATGACAGCTGATAAAAAAAACACTTCTTTTTATATATTTGTTTCAGTCTCTCTTCTCATAATGGTTGTATTGTGTGTGTGTGTGTGTGTGTGTGTGTGTGTGTGTTTGGGGTTGGCATGCAGTGAATGTTTGAAGATGAGCTTTTCTCTCAGTCCTCTCTCTCCCCTTTTGCTCTCTGTCTCTGTTTCAAGGCAATTAGGTGTGTCTTTTAAGCCAAGATTTTGAGCATAAGTTGAACATCAGCTCCCTTCATTGTTGAAAGGAGCATCTCAAATTAGTGAGCACCACAACTCCCCCCCCCCCTCCTTCTGCCAAGCCTATCACCATCTAACCCTCCTTTGCTCCTGTGAAGACACAGAGGCCCCCGGGGCCCTGAAATGTCTCCACACGCTGGAAATTGAATCAAACGGCATCAATCAGGACACCCCTTTTTTTTCCTTCCCCCTTTCACTCCTCCTTTCTCTCTGCTCTCTTCTTATTTTTGTCCATGTTTGGTGTCTCTAAGCAGTCTGTGAGGGTATATAAACAGCACCACTAGGAAGCACAATTACATATGAAGTAAATCAGCCGTACTCAAAAGGACTTTGTGAGGCTGCTGATGCTTTGAATTAGCGTTTCGTTCATGTAAGTCAGATCGCAGGCACTTTTTCTTAAAAAGAAATATATACATTTTTTTTAGACATTCTATCGGCACAGTGTCTTATAAACACCATCCCGCTGACACATGCACATACAGACACACACATATACACACACAAACTGATATTATTATCCTCCTCTTCGGTGGCTCTGTGCTGTAAAATGAGTTTGCCCCAACTCCATTAAAACCCGCGCCAGCCTCTCCCCTGACGCTGCCGCCCTATTTGCATGTGCTAGTGAGCCACTCCACGGAACAAAGGATCTCCTCTCTTCCTCCTCTCCTCCTTCACTCCGTCCCACCGGATTGCACGATAAGTGGCTAGATGACATTCACGGAGAAAGACTGCAATAAAGTGACTCTCCCTCCGTCTCCTCCTCTCCCCTTTACTCTTCCTCTATCACTCCCTCATCTCTGTGCCACCCCATCAGAGGCAGAGAGGGGATATTGCGAATGACACGGGCAAATCAGCAGTAAATGGGCACTAATTTGATTGACATCTGGGCTGCTGTCACCGAGGCGGGCGAGGGCAGGCCCCAGCCAGCAGACAGCGAGCGGCGTTTACCCAGTGCACAAAAAGCCAGCTTTCAACTAAATCACTTCTTGTCCGGTGGGCCCTGCCTCCTCGTCCCTCTCTCCCTTTCCTTCGCTCCTCCTGTATCTCCGTCCCCACCTCCCACCACCCACCACCCACCGCCAAACGACTTGCCAGATTCTAATTGCGTGTGTCCTTCCTCTCAGTGCAATTTTCCCATTACCGCCACAAGAGCAGCCGCACAGCTCATCTAAAGCGAGGTTGTCTCTGAAATATGTACCTCTAGGTTAACCCTTTGCTGGCTATACAGAGTCTCCTGCAAGCACAAGCAGCATGGTGGAGAGGGACAGTGTGTTTGTTGTGTTTATGGTTTCCAGTTTGATAAAGAAATGGCATCAAAATCCGTTTTTTTTTTATGCAAACGGAAAAATTTGTCTACTTTTGCTTGTTTTTTATGCAGTTTGGCTCATATTTCTTAATATTGACCACTTCCTTTTTGTTAAGAAAATGAATCAGTTACATGTGTATGTATGAATGAAACTCTAAAGTCTCTATTTTCTTTTTTTCCATGTACTGCTGCTGCTGTCTCTCCATTCCAAAGGTGAGTTTCTTTTCTCTGTTTTTTCTTCTCCCTTCAAACACGTAAATGATAGAGCCTCAAACAAACTTACGTTAGGTGTGGCAAGGCGAAAAGGCACCTACGTGCATGTTGCCTCACAGGCCAAACGCACATTCATCTCCACTCACCATCAAAGCATGTTTAATTCAAAGCATCAAGTCTGTCTCCCTTTTTTTAATCCTCATTCTCTTTCTCTTTGTTTCTCTCCTTTGCCCCCGCTTCTTCATTTATGTTTGTAATGTTGTATTGTACCACCAGCAGTACCCAGGGGAAACAGCAGAGCCACCCATGCCAATGAAATGCAAATAAGTGCTGTGTCATTTCAACACACGCAATGCACTAGGGTGTTTTCTATGCGCTTGTGCATGCACAGGCAAGTGAATGTGAATTTCTGTGTGAATTTGCATGGGATTGTGCAAAAGCTAAATGCTTCTCTGTATGTATAATGTTATATTTAGTAAAACATATATTTTATTAATTTTTCATATGCAAACTTAACTTTGACGCAAAAACAATACAGATTTTTTTTTTTCGGATGGTGCAATGGGCACCACTTTGCGAAGTTGAAGGTACGTAGAGTGTGTTTGCATGAGGTTACCGTTAAGTTAATCAGTGATATGCATAAGTGAGACCTTAAATGCACTCCGATAAATATGAGTCCAGTGAAATGCACTATGCAGTGTACAGCAAACAGTTCTGTTTTCTTTTGACTGTAGCAATTATATCAGCAAAGTATTGATTGTTACACCACCACCCCCCTCTGTTGGTTAACTCCTTGTACAGCTGTCTGAACTTGAAGGCAGTAGGCACTGTTTTCACAACTAATCCCACTGACATACTTTGCCAAAGTGCAGTTTTGCATACCAGCTCCAGAGATTAGTGAAAGCACAAGCACCAACAGATTGATGCAAAAAGACCATTTGAACTTATGCAGAAGAGTTGCAGATACGCTGTCAGTCATCAGGGGGGTTGGAGATATTCTAGTACCACCATGAAAACCATTTTTCTCAGATACTCGAAAAAACCTAAAGACAATTAAAACTTCTCTCTCAGTTCTACATCACGAAACTTCCTCAGGACCACCTATTCCTATGAACTTCCCTCATCTTCATTCAAAAACACAAGGATTAGTGGATGGAGAAGAAGTCGAAGCTGCATGCTTCATCACCTTCTTTCCAACGTAGCCGGCTAAAGAAGCACTCAAAGTTTAAATCTTTTTTTTTTGCACTAGACGTACAGTAGACCTGTGGATTTAATAACTGCCATGATATGGTTGAATGGAGTCATGGCTAATAAATTGTCTCAAATTTCATAGAGATGTTAGCAGAAACTACCTAAAAATACAAAACACATGTGTAGGCTGTAAACATGACTATGAGGATGGTCAGTTTATATAGATGGTTATTGAATAATGTTGACAACAACAAGGGAAATTTAATATTACCTTAATAATGACTCAGGTGATGAGGGAACCTCTATACTCTCTGCGCATTACACATCACTGAACTCCAGTGATTCACAAAAACAGAACCCCAAGACTGTCGATGGCTGTGTGAAGCCATTCCAATTTATTTACGTAATTAAATGAAAAAAAGGTACATGTTAGCTCTGCAGAGGTGACAGTTGTATGAAATAAACAAGGGACTTGCATGAAAAGTTAATAAAAGTTTTTTCAGTACATTCATATTTACAATAAAAACATGGCACACACACAAAAATACAGACATGGAATATATTTAAAATAACAGGAAAGTGCTACCATCCCATGCATGTTATTATATGTCTGAGTAAACAACTAGACTTTACATATAATCTCATCAATATATTACTAACTTGCAGGCCTTGATTCTCTCTTTTGTGGACTTTTACAAACAGATGTATATCCAGAATGACTTATGTGTTAATTACCAGGCACTGAGGAGCACTGTTTGGCCTCTGCCATGTTGTGTTAGTGTTGGTACTGTTAAGATGACATTGCACATACACTAGATTACTATCACACTGTGTGATAATACAGTCCATGCCCTGTGTGTTCTGGAGAAGTATGTATACAAGGAGGAAAAGCAAGGGGTGGCATTGGAGACTCATTGCCCTGGGGCCAAACCTGCACAAGACAGAGAAAACAACAGTACAGACATACATGCCATTAAAGGAATAAAACCATGTTTTCGCTTTGTAAAAAAAAAAAAAAAAAAAAAAAAAAAAAAAAAATATGCACAGGAAATTGAATACTCTGGATTTTTTTAAAATTTTATTTAAAGAGAGCTGGAAAAGATAAATCCAGGATGTGGGCGAGCG
>JAQMCX010000043.1:2298179-2324863 GCA_029814765.1 Acanthurus leucopareius | reverse complement strand
CCCCCCCCCCCCCCCCCCCCCCCCCCCCCCCCCCCCCCCCCCCCCCCCCCCCCCCCCCCCCCCCCCCCCCAATTATACATTCACAAAATTTAGTGTAATAAATTTGGCAATATAAACATGCTATTTTAATGCTTTATTGTTCTGAATTACTTTTTTTTTCTTATTTGCTTATTAGCTGTGTATGTGTGTGTGTGTGTGTGTGTGTGTGTGTGTGTGTATGTCCATTCAAAACATATTTTGCTGACTTAACAGCTTAATGCAATAGCAAAGCCTTAACTGGGAAAAGGGGACCAGATTTGGAAACAAGGTGGCTTAATAGTAAAATATGACTAAATATACACATATAAAAGAGAGTGAATTTGAAATCAAAGCCTGCCTCCTATACAAACCTGCCTTATGAACTGCAAAGGCCTGGTGCCCTCTGCAGTTAAGGTAAACAGAGGCCGCAGTCACTATTAGAGGAAATACAGTACGCACACTCACAGTAATACTAGAGGACAGGGAGTAAGAAAGCATAGATCTGTAACTGAGCTGCTCCACTGCTCTGTGCCTATAAAGCATATTTGACGGTATATTTGACATAGTTTAATCGCACATCGGCTTAAATACATAAGGACACGACTACTCAGAGCTACTTTTAACACAAGATGCACAGGCCTGTTTCTTATTATCATAAGAGTCACTCAAAACTAAGCCGGTTACACTTTTTCCATTTTTTTTTCTGACTAATAAAGTGTTGCAATGCATTAGTCTGTCTTTTATTCTGTGATAATCTAAAAATCATTGCACAAGTGAAGATATCATCATCTGATTACAAACAGAATTTTTCGAAAAAAGAGCATTTAATTCTGCTTTCAAAATCTGGAAAATATTTAATGTCTTATTTCTTCACCATTTAATCTTTGACAGTAAAAATATTAATTTACACATGCTGATATGAACTGTTGCCTAGCAACAGTAGCTGTAAGCAGCAGAAGACAGATGGGCACTGGAAAGACAGATGTTGGAAAGAATTTAAGACTTGGTGCTAGTTGAAACTGGGAAAAGTGCAGCTTCTGTCATCAGCTTGAATTCACTTCAAAGAAAGAAAAGAACATCACTGTTGGATGTCAGTCTTGTTTTGTTCCAAACTCATGTGAGTGTGTGTGTGTGTGTGTCTGCGCACCTGAAGGCCTCTTTCCAATCTGATTTATTGGTAGATTTGTATCAGGTTAGGAAAAAAAATCACACAAAACAAAAGTAATATGCAAGCAATTATGTTAAAATTTTGACAAAGGAATTATAAACTAGTAATCGATGGCTGTTTTAAAGAAGTTACTCCATTCATCAAACTTATTAACCACACAAGTAAGTTTGAATTCAAGTTTACTATTTTTATCCTCGAGGCATTAAGCAAACAGTACACAGGAATTCACGGGTGAATGAGCAGCAACAATGAACAGCAACACTGAGCCAAAGACATGAACCAGATTCATTGTGTAATACTTAAATTTCAGGATTATGTGCTGCTCTGTTTTGAGGCCTTTAGTACTCTCTCTCTCTCTCTCTCTCTCTCATGCCGCTAACCTGTTGCTCTGCCTCAGCACCTCGTGCAGTAGCTCTGTGGCCTCTGCTTTGTTTTATGACACTCTTCATGAAAACATGGTTCGGCGGTTAAATAAATGCAGAAGTTTAATGTACTTTCATTATCGTAAATTACTGTTTTATTAATTTTCTTGAATGGTGGCTTTTTATGGATAAGTGTCTGCTTTTACAGTTTGAACTGTGTGTTCGTGTGTGTGTGTGTGTATGCAGTCATGTATGTGTGACCGTGGACGGGTCCTATATGGAAGCAATTACTGGCAGCGAGGGCCCACAGTGCCTCTCACTCTGGGCCAAACGGAATGTATCTCCCTCCCCCTCTCTCCTTTCTCTTTCTGTCTCTCAATTTCTCTCTCTTTCTTCCCTCTGTCTTTTTCACTACCTCTCTCTTTCCGTACCTCTCTCTCGCTCTCTTTTTCTCTCTGTGGACTAAATTACTTTCGTATGAGCCCCAACAAAAGGGGCAAGGTGAAACTCCCTTTTTAAAATTTTTTTATCGAACGAAAAGGCCCGGACATATTTTAATTCACATCACACATTTCCAATTTGCGCAAACAAGCCCTGAAAATACCATCGCTAATTAGACAAATTTAATGTGTGTGTATGTGTGTGTGTGTTTGTGTGTGTGTGTGCATGTGTGGGTGCTCGTATGTGTGCATGCTCCATGAATAAAAAGGCCATCTCCACTTGCATTATTGTTCCCCCTTTGGGTGCTGTTCTGGTTAGTTAGCATGCGTATCCAGAGCCATATAGGATATGAGTTTTTGGGGGGTCCCAGCATCATGTGGTTTGGGTGCAGGCGAGCTGCTACGGTGGCCGTCAACCTCCAAATCTGCCTTATGCATGTGTATTTGCTAATGAAGGTAAGCTTGCTTTTTCTCAAAACTCTAATTTAGAATTTAATGCTTGAAACAGCAGAAGAAATTGAATTAGTGGTGAAGCATCCTCTGAAAAACCCCACAGATAAACTGGCAACGAACTGTGACAGGATTGCAGTTGTCAGGGTTTGGCAAACCGTTGTCACCCCTTCTCTTGTTACAGTAAAGAGAAGCTCAATGGAGGAACACTGAGGGCTCTGCCAGCGGTCTCCCTACCTCTGTCTGTGGGAACCGAGAAGTCAGTATTTGCCATGTGTATATCCCTCCAAACTGGCTCTAAATGAGATAAATAAGTTCAGACTAAATTGGCAGCTTGCGTCCAAAGTGATTATTCTTCCCTTAATGTCTCCTCATTGGAATGGGAGAAGACTTGGCCTAAACGGGAATACCACGGGGTGTGGCAAGGCCGTCTGTTCCAACACAAAGAAGTGACGAGTGATGGCAGCCAGAGTTTACTTGTCAAGGTTTTTTAAACACACACACACACACACGCACGCACATGCAGTGTTCTCATGTGCTAACCCCGTCCTCTTCAAACAGTTTGTCTCTCACTCCACACTCCTCCAAACTTGGCCCGTGGCAGGGTCTTGCATTCCCTTCCCATGAGTCCTAGCGTAGCTGGTCAGCAGAAGGACCCCAGATTGTGCTGGCTGCGTCGCCGCCTGCCTCGTTTGGGAGCGTGCCTGGACCCTCCGTCTCAGTAACCTTGGTTTGCCCCCTCTGTTTGTGAATTCCTGCCGCTCCAATAGGACCACACTGTCCCCAGCAAAATGTTTTCTGGCAGTGGGCAGCTGGACAGACCGGTGGGAAAATGAAGTGAAAGCTCGGATTGTCTTTCAGGCAAATAAATAAGGCATGATTGCAGAGTTTCACCTTAAAGTCGTTTTATGGACAAATGTGAGGGAAAATAAAAAAAAAAAACTGAGTGCTGCAATGTGTTTTTTATTCATACCACCCTGCCAGGTCAAGAGTCACAGAGAGGTGGCGTTTGATGGAGAATATAGACGATGTAGTCACAGTTCTGGATACGTATAATTACCAGTGGAGAAAAAAAGGCAGCCTTTCTTATCAGATCACCAGCACTTATCACCTTGCCGTGATAAGATCCTGGTTATGACTGGTGCTCTAAGTTAATTTGAGAGTTGCGATTGGTGAGTTCTAGCAGAGGTTGCGATCGGTGCATTAGAAGCATCAGGTTTCATGCTGTGGCGGTGTTTTGTGTCTGCCAACACCCAGACTCTGGAGTGTTTAGCCTTCACTGCTAGTTCTGCTGTCTAAGGAATTTCACAAGCTTGAGTATTTTTTAGTTAGGTCTCTCCCTCTCTCCGTTTCTTCGTGCTCTTTCTCTCACTTTTTTGTTTGAAATCACAGTTATTTGCGGTGCGGTGCTGGATAGTTTGTGGTTTTCAGAGCGGCTGTATTATGCCAGGATTAGGTATCTAGTCTTTTACCATAATGTTAGACAAGGCTTCCTTGGCTTGAAATATCCAATAACTAAAAAAGGTATAAGCATCAGCATCCTCTCAGTGCTTTTCAAGGTCCCATATAAATAGAATTACATAGTTGTATCAAGAATGAGCCAAGTCTGATGAATCCTGGCTTATAATCATCAGTCGGAGCTAAAGACTACAAGTCTGAAAAAAACTAATAGTGGTTTGCTTTGTGTGTTATGTAAGCATCAGGTTTTGACTAGGAAGAAAAATTTGTCGAATAAATAACATCAATTTCTCTGATTTTAATGCGACGACTTTTGTTAAAAAAGACTGTAAAACTGAGTAACTGATTCACATTTCATTTGTGACCTGGTAGTTTTTAGATTTAAGCGTTCATATCTGTTCATTCCAGTGCTGATCAGGCAATAAAGCAATTAATGGACAGCTATAGTTTTAATCATCAGTAGCATGTATAATAGAAATTCTGAGATTCATTTATTGAATTAAAAAAAGCTTAAATATTTTTTTAGCAATTTTTATCTACTTCAGTTTGAGGATTTTCTACTTTTTACTGTTTAATATCATTTTAAACTGAATGTCTTTTAAATTTGGACCGTTTGAAAAACAAGACATTTGATGTCACTTTGGCTCTGAGAAATTATTGTGACCATTTTCACTTCTTTCCTTCATTTTTTTACACTAAAAAATTAATCGATTATCAGTTCAGATGAAATGAATGACAACAATCAGTAGTTTATTTTCGGTTCGTCTGCTCTCCTGCCTGCCTGTCTGCCCACATCCATGGCGGTTCCTCCGCCTGTCTATCTGTTTGCTTGACGGTCCATTGTGTCACAGCGCTACTAATGGCCACTGCTGAGCCAGCCACTTTCTAAATGACACCCTCCTCCGCTCAATACAGCTGCCCTGCAGTTACACACTCACTCCTCTCCTCCTTTTCACTTTCCGCCCCCCCTCCAGTCTCCTCCGCTTCCTCTCATGCACGACAGAGTGGCTTCCCTCCCTCGTGTGAAAGAAAAGCGGTTTCTTGTCAATTTTCTCTCAATATTTTCCACTCAACATGCCTCTTGAAGAAAGACCCTCGCCTTGTTTGATGCGCACGCACTCGCACACTTTCATGTATCACATTTCAGCGGCTGAATGACTGACTGACGGTGTACAACTGGAGCATCTTCTCCCCGCTGATAGCAGCTCCCGCACCTACAGGATGATTCGTACATTCATCATTCATTCCTCTCATCACATCACATCCCTCTCTCTCCTTTAAATCATCTTTATCTTGTTGAACGTGTGTGTGTGTGTGTGTTCCCGTGCATTTGTGTGCGTGTCAGCGGCAGAGGGTGGCGTGATTCCTCTATTGTAAGTTGTACTAAAGACATATGGAAGCCAAATTGAACTTGGCCTTAGTTTGACTACAGCAGCTCTGCCAGACTGAATCCTGGATCAAAACACACTCATGATCACTCTCATTCTCCACACATATCAGCTCTCCAACCTCTGCATTACTCCTGGTGCTACTTGTATTTAATGTAGCTCAAACGACTTTATTAATTCTCAAAGGAAACACAGTAGCACTTGACCGCATATTCATCTTAGCCCTCCTCTGCAGGTTGTTCACTTTCCTTGGACCACACACGCCCACAAACTTGCCCCACAAAGTTCATTGCTTAATCAGTCGGGGGTTCCAGCATCCTAAAAGATGGTGGTGGCAACATTTTGGCACTGGCAGCTCATAACTGGATTGCTGTAATTATTCATTGGGAGAGTGATGCCTTCCAGGGGCTGAAGATTGATTAGGTTTGATATGCGACTTAGTGTAATCTGTCTTTGACCAGGGCTTCTGTCCAAATTGGCAGGAATAATAAAAAGAGAGGAAGTTATTTTTAAAGAGAGGGGAGAAAAGAGTGAGAAAATGAAGGAGGAGGTGGGTGGACAGAGGGGAAGAGAGAGAAAGATTGAGGCATATCCTGTGTCATGTCTCTTGCGGCGCCCTTTGCCATACACAAACCATCAATCTGCAATCAACAACAGCAGGGCAACCATGTTGTTTACAGTTGAGCAAGGCTCTTGAGTTAAATAAAACCATTACATCCTTCGAATGCAGCACCTCTTATTGTCAGCATTATTGTGTACTTAGTTCAAAGTGTTAGTTTTCTAAGCACATTTGGAGTTTTTTTTTTTTTTCTTTATGCCTTGCTTGTTTTGTCAGCCAGACCAACGCGATCCTCGCTTGTCTCATTTTCCACGACTAAAGTGTGTCTTCAGTTAATCCTCCAGTGTAAGCATGGCAGAACTTAAAAGGCTCTGATTAGGCTGTTGTGTCCCACAGGTTGGCTAGATATAAACTCGTGACACACTCACAGTGCCCATACGTACCCCGGAGACCTCTCTTTGTGTTAATTAAAGGAGTCTCAACTGCAATTAGCAGGCTTTACAATGAGCGTACCCGCAGATAGACACATACGCACACACACACTAACACTAACACTCGCGCACACACACACACACACAATGAAACAGACATATTCAAACTGTGAGTACATTTATGGGCCCACAAACACTCCTTAAAGTTGCTTAAGTATCACTGTGCCATTGCATTTTGCTTCAGGTCAACAGCTCCTGACTTTCTGCGCTGTGTGCTGCTGGTTACTTTAAAGGTCATTTTAAGGATTGACTCAAAGGGCTAAATTGAGATCAATTAGTGGACTTATAATAATAAACAAAAAAAAGAAAATGCAGACATAAAAAAAAATGCTTAGAACACTTAGAGAATTATTTGGGGTTGAAGAAAAGGGAGGAGAAAATAAATATTCAGTATTTTTTTCAGTCTTAAAAAATGGTATGAAAATCTGGCATTGGCTGAGATGATTTTACACATTGTCACTCCATTTTCAGGAATCAAGGTTATTTGTCTTGTTACGACAGCGATCAGTCACACTGGTGGTTTTAAATCAGAATTTCTTGAAAACTTCTTAGGAGGGAAAGTTACTAATGCTTAAATGATTGCTTCATCCCCCCACCCCCCTACCCCACACACACACACTCACACACATACGCACCCACGCACACACACACAAAAGCAAAGAAAAAACACTTTTTCTTATTAACTCTAGTGAATATTGCCAATTAGATTTTTATTTTTATTAACCCAAGGTTTTAGATCACTGAAATGTTCCCAGTACATTGGATGTTAGTGGAATTTTGGTTGTGCTGTTCAAAGCATTGAAATATTTTCAAAATGCTGTGGAAGTAGTTTTGTGTAAACTTTTAACAGTGCTCTATTGTGTGAACTTAACAGGGACAGAGGCAGAAAATGCAGCTATGCACATTTCAATACATGAAGAAATGAAACTAAAAATGTCTGAATGATAAGTTATTAGTCTGGTTTTTATTTGTTGGTTAATTAACTCCTAAAGATATGTTTATCATTATTATTATTATTATTTTTGCCAATGGAGCTTATAATCAATACCCTGTGTTTGATTCAGTCACATGCTAAATCTTTGCTGCAGCCCAGCAAACTGAGCGTCTGTGTTACACTCCTGTCAGACCTGAACATAAAGCCCGGGTCCATGGTGGACAAATGGCCAGTCATCCTGTCTCTGTATGTACCAAATTAGTCCAAAGCTGTCCCAGTGTGCTCCAGCCTTGTCCTCAGGAAATCAAGGCCAGGTGAGACTTAAGTGAATGAAGCCCCACTTTGGCACATTCTAGCTGGGGAGATGGTGGCAAGAGCAAGGCCCCCTGAAGCTTGTCAGGGGGTTGGGAGAAGACACACAAGTACACACAGACGTGCACGTACACATACACATACACCAGTGTGTTTGCTGATGTTCACATAGGGGCACAGAACTCACAGCAGATAGGTGCTGTCAACTCTGTGGCAACGCCGCTTAGCCACTCCACTCCCATATTTACTTATTTATTAGCAGCGATGGCTGCGATGACAGGGCCACTCACTCTCAGAAAACCTCCCAGGCTCCACGACGTCCCTTCAAGCAGTAGCGTAAAAATTTTAAGAGCCCCAGGCCTGGTTTGATGATTTTGACGCGAGTTAGCGTGTAGTCGAGTTGTCGGGTGCATTCAGGGGGCTAACTGTTCTAATGCGTTTACCCGCTTGCCTCGTGAGTGTGTCTGTGTGTGTGTGTGTGTGTGTATGTGTGTGTGTGTGTGTGTGTGTGTGTGTGTGTGTCTCAAGGCGAAGAGAAGTGTCACTTAATAATTTAGTCGTTGGTTTCGTCCCCCTCGCCATCCATCCATCCATTCACAGCCCTTTATGTCTTGCCTCTGGGAATGCGGCGGCCATCGCTCTGCCTCTCAGGGAGTGATAGAACGAGCAGAGACAGGTGACAGAATCTGGCGTGGTGCTGCGTGAGGACAAAGTGAGCAAGATTGACTGCAAGAGGAAGAGAGGCCGACAGCAGAGTGAACATAAGCGCTCAGAAAGAGACAAGTATTAAAGAAGCTTGAGGTGATTTACGAGTGACTTACGGATAATGAACAGCAGCTACTATTTTGATTCAAAATTTTTACAATGCAGCTTTGTAACACGCAGCCCCGCATCCATTCTGTCATGAAATCTGTACCAAGGGTCTTATGTGTTAATACAATGCAACACATACGTGCAAAATGGAATAAATGCCCATTCCTTCTACACACAAATACACATACACACACACACACACACACACAGAAACACACACACACACAGCTGGGTTTCTGGCGTCTGTGGATGCCAGATGTAGAAAAGAGATCTTTCTCTCTCTCATCGCTGTTTGCAGACTAATAGGTCCGTGTTCTTCGTGGAAGCGGTTCTAAGGCAGAGCGGAGAACTCAAAGCCCGCACGCCAAACCTGTGGCTACGCTTGTAATAATCAAATAATGTGACTTGGCCACTTGTAAGAATGTGTGTTAATACATGAGAGCTTTCAACAAAGTCTCTCAATGCCAGTGGCCTCCTATATACTTTAATATGACTTGATGTTCACTTAACCCCCCCCTCCCTCATAATTGAAACCTGATGGTGGAATAATAATCGTTTCTTCAAAAAAAAATTTTTTTTTCTGCTGCTTTTTGCATTCACCGAGCTGATTTTTGCCAGGGTTTCGGATGGTATTCAATTACACAAAGTTTGGAGGAGGGCAGGGCATTGTGAAGAGCATTACAATTAGAGCCTCTCCACAGCCTCACAGGTGGAGAAGCTAAAATGACTTTTTAATGCACCGATCGTTCGGTTGGCGCAGACAACACGCAGAACTTTCGAAATGAAATATATATCACTTTTGAAGCTGCACTTCCTACTTCTCTCCTCTTCGCACACACACTTGAAAAAAAAGATGAAAAAGATGAAGAAGAATGTGCTGTGAGTGAGAATTAAACCCCAACTTTTTTTTTTTTTTTATTTGTGATTGAAATTCTCCATCCTCGGCAGCGAAGTCCCAAACCAAAACTTTGTTTCTTGTTTGCTAAGTGGTTTCACTACCACAGGGATGATTTGTGTGACATTTATTTGGGAGAGTTTTTTTTGGCCGGGGAGAGTCACAAGTGTTTGTGTGTTTGTCGTGTTGTTAGCGGTTATTTTCCTTGTCATGTGTGTGCCATAAATAAAAACTCCCCTGGCTAATGTGACCCACATGTTTTTTGTTCCCCCACCTCCCCCCACCCCCCCAACCCCCCCCTCCCAGCTCAGCATTTGTTTTTTAAGGAGGACTCAGATGGTACACAGCTCTTTTGGACCGCCTCTCAGCTTTTCTGAGGTCATTGAATTTTATTTTTTTTTTATATTAAAAGCAGCCGCGGACTTCCATGTTACTCACAAAGGGTAACCGGTGTAACGTGTGATTCCCATTACTTCACTACCTCACCACATAGCAGATGCACAGCTGGTAACTGATGACCTCTCTCGAAACATTTGGACACACAGTCATACCCAGAAATCCAGACATAGGCATAATTAGACTGATAAATCCATGTTTGGTTGGATTTTTCTTGTCTCAGTTTGTCAGGATTGATTAATTTCACATGTAGAAAAGATGACTCTGTCCCTCTTTTCCAACACCTGGCTTTGGGAACGGACCGGTCCTGTTGGGAATTCTTTTTCTCTTCTATTAGGAGAGCAGAGTCCTCATGTTGGAAACCTTTTCTCTTGTAAAAATGAAGCATGACACACTGCCATTAAAACAAAACGTGACACATTTATGTAGCTCAGACTCACACACTCTGCTGTCACACTCTTGGACGTGGTCAGACATTTTTTTCTCTGACTGTCTTTTAAAGCTCATCATTAAGTTGTGTGACTGCAATAATTCTCGTCTGCCTAACAGATGATTCGATTCCTGTTCCTTTTTTATTTCCAGGAAAGGTTTTGACCAGTTTTTATTCGTAAGGAATTCATTTTCTATAGCAAAACAAGGAGTTACAAAAGCCACCAAGCCCCGACTTTCTACAACAACAACAAACAACAAACTATGATACAACTAAATACCACCAAAGAAAAATTCTTTTTTTTTTTTTTACATAATGAGGAAATGTTCGAGTTCATGATGTGTTCATTGCCCATTAATCAAAACCACAATGTTTCCTAGTTATAACCAAAGTGGTTTCGTTAGCGAAACCAAAAAAATGGGACTCAGGATGCAAACCCCCTTTTTAATGGGTCAGAGTGCTGTACTTTATGCACATGCCGGGAACCCCAACCACCCTCCTTGTGACTCTGGTTCGGCAGATAAAGGTATTCATTCACTGCAAAAAAACTTCTCAAATGTGATCCAGGCAGTGGTTTAGGAATATGTGAATGTAATTTTTTTGCTGTCCATCACAAACTCTCAAACTGGTCTACATTAATAATCACAGTTGCTTCCTCAATTAGCCTTCTCTGATTCGTCATCTCTGTTTCTGAAAGAAAAAATAAAATGTATTTATTTATGAGCCTTGACAGCCAGAGGTTCATTTAGGAGACTAAATGGTTTATAGTCTTGGCTGACTTTGTTTTCTGTGCTAACAGTTCCACCTCGTTAATGATCTTAGCAAAGAAATTTCTTGTCAACTATTGCTTTTCTTCCTTCATTGTTGTTTTTCTGCAACTAGCAACCAAACCCTCTTAAAGACTTCAAATTGCTATTTTAAAATTCATCATAAAAGGACATGAGGAAACTTGCTAGTGAAGCAACGCAAATACTACAAACGACCCACAGCGTATCACTCTGCAGGAGCAGCACTCTCCACATTAAAAAAGCAAAGAAAACTTAATGGTAATGTTACTTAATGGTACGGTCTTCAGATATAACATCACCTCCATCCTTTTAAATGTATTTTCCACAAAAAAATAACGCGTGTTTCTTGGGCAACAAGGGTAATTTTATAAAATTTTTTGTCCCACCTCAACAAAAAGTGATTCTCAAGCAGTGAAGAACTCCCTTGTGACACGCACTGACATTACGCTCCCTTTTGTTTGGGCTCACTGATAGAAAAAGTGTGTTCAGTCAGTGTTGAAGGGAGAAGAAAGCTAAACGAGGTAAAGATATATTGGTGAGCTCAGAAGTTAAAAAAAAAAATCTTAGAGCGCGAGAGGAAGAGAAAAAGCAAAATAATGAGAGATGGGAAGTTTGCAAAGAAAAGAGAGAAGGACTTTGTCAAACTCTCAGTGATGGTTTTCGGAGGAGATCGGGTTGGCGGTGGAAGTGGTGGTGGTGGTGGTGGTGGTGGAGGGGGTTATACAATGGGGGCGCTGGCAGGGTTGCCACGGCAGCGTTCCGGATGGGCAGGCGGTCTCCTCTCAGGGGGTGAGGGGGGACGTGGGGCTGTCAGGGAGCCTGGCAGGTAGAGACACAACGCCCTGTGACTGGGGGGGAGCACGGGTCAGTGAGAGACGACAGGAGCGAGGGGATGGAGGCAGCGGAGGGGTGAGGTGGAGGCCTGTCTGATGAGGTGAGAAGAGAGAGTGTAGAAGGGGAGGGAAGTAAATGAGGGTGGATGAAGAGAAGACCCAGAGATGATTAGAGGAGAATTATCCAAGTGTGAGTGTGAGTGTGGATGGCTGTGGAGTTAGTGGAAGAAATCAGAGGGAGAAAAAGCAGGAAGAGAGCTTTACTCTGATACACGCGTCTGTGATGGAAATGATGGAACTTAATGCCTTTTTTTCTTCTTCTACTCCTCTTTCTTCCGTTTCCTACACATTATCCAGACACCTCTTGGTTCATATGTAACCCTGTCTTGATGCTCCACACTTTGCTTCACTGCTTTGTAATCCATAGATGCTATAAGTCCTTTACAATATATGTCAACATTTAAGCACACATTCAGTGGCAGAGGCATCAGTGCCAAACTGCACACCTGAGACAGACGTACACACACCATCTGATTGAAGAGCCATCAGGTATTTGGGGTTCATTATCTTGCAAAAATACACTTCAACATGCAGACTAAAGAAGGCAAGCATCAAACTACCAACCCTCTCTTCCTCCTGAGCCACTGCCTTCCCTGTCAGGATGGTTTTTCCTGTGCAGAGTTGCACTTGCACTTCATGTTTAGAATCCCTTTTAACCACTGATAATCAATCCGCTAAAAGTTTATCAGGCTTAGTTTGAAGAGTCCTTACAAGATGGAGGGTGATTTGAGAAATGAAAATGCACTCAGGAAATTCAAGGAAGCTCAAAATATCTTGTGTGATGTCTTTGTTTGCTTCATGTAAATGCTGCCAGCAAAAATTAAATTACTAAAAGACACAACAGGCTTATTGGATTACTAAAAAGATATATATTTTCATGGGGCTGTAAATTGAGTAGCTACTTAAGATGAAATAATTATGTTTGAAAGAAATGAATTTGCCACAATTTTGATATTTGTATTATGGAAAATGGAAATGGAAAATATTTTTTTAAGCAATAATGAAAATTCAATACTTTAGCCTACTAAATATGAACATTTGATCTGCTTCTGTTATAAGACTACAACAGCATCTTTCAGTTTTGGACCAACAATTTGAAGAACGTCAGCTTGAACTCTGACCCCTTTTTTTGACATGAAATAAAATTAGGGATTCTTCTAATCACTGAAAAAACAATCTGCTGCAGCCTTAAGAACGTCTTCAGAAGATGCACCATAGATATAATACCTGACTGCTTATTTTGGGGCAATAGAAAACCTTTGTGTTAATGTAAAAAAAACCTGCTACCTAAAGAGTCAAGAGTGTGTGTATTAAGGTAAAAGTGCAGGGCAGAAAAGGTACAGTGAGGCCGACACTTTGTTACAGGATTTGCTGCAATTTGTTGAGAAGAACAATGATCTGGTCAGCTCAGTGCCTGTAGGGTCAGAGATGCACATGTGTACTGGATATTCGTGTGTGTTTGTTTGTGCACATGCGTGTGTGTGTGTGCGTGTATCCACATGTGCACCCAGCACTGATAAAATTGTAGTTTTGTCTCCTGACCTCATGAGTGGAGTCTTTCCTTTGTAAAGCAAAAAAACCAGCGCATAAAGCACTTGATACATAACATGTGTCATTAGGTCATGAATTGCCAAATAGGAATTAGCAGACTGTGCTCTCAGCCATTAACCTTTCACCACTCTGTATGCTGTTAAATATCGTATATAACTCATAAGACTCAAAGATGACGCTTGTCTGGCATTTTTTCCTGCACCCCCCCTACCCCCTGGTTTGTTTTTTCACAAAGGTGCACTTATTAGCGGAGGCCAGATTGCAGTGATCAGTGACACAGACAATCATGTGGCTCTCTCCCGTTTCTCTCAGACCTTTCGGTGCCCCCGTCTGTGTCTCACTATGTCTTTCTCCTTGTCTCTGACTCTCCAGTTATCACAAGTGAAAGGCTGTTCCTGTCGGTGTCATATGATGTCTTGTGGCCCTGTAGTGGTTACAGAACAGTGACAGTTCTATCTCCGTGCCATCTGATCGACACGTTATTCCTTGTCACATGTACACACACTGCCGGATTGAGTGTATGCGTGTGTGTGTGTGTGTGTGTCCTCGTATGACCATATATCAGGACACCGTCAGCCTCAGCCCTCTGCCATGTGCTCCTGCTTAAGTCTATAGTTTACTGTACAAAGGCTGCACTCACTGTTTTTGTAAATGCCACTTCCCACCAGTGTTAAACCATGATTATCATTGTTTTGGTCTGTTTAGTTGAAATAATTTGACCTTGAATGGATGAAAAACAGTCTTTCAATCTGGAAAAAAGTTTGGATTACAAAAGAGCTGACAGGATGAACTCCTGTAGCACCCTGAAGTGAACCGATGTTCTCTCGCTGTGCTCGAGATTCATCCTCCTCAGCAAAGAGACACTCATCAACCTCCATACTGCCCTCAACCATTTATTTCTGCTGCAGATAATCACCGTCACTGCGCAAATTATGTTGTTCCACTTTCTCTCTGCCCTCTGCTTCTGTCCTTCCATTTGCCCTTATTTTAGTGTGTAAAAGGCCAATTTGAGTTTTTCTCAGTTGTGATTTCATTCTATGAAAAAAAAGCCTCCTCCAAAAATAAAAAAAAAGAAAAAGAAAAAGAAAATAAAGCAGAAAAATAACGCAAAAGACAAGCATCGTAATTATGACTTGCTGATGCAGATGCAGAGGTCATCAAACCTCAGCATCTGTTTCGTACTCACTGTATGTGCTTGAACGGGTTTTGTTACTCTGCATACAGAATGAAAAGCCAGGTACTTCGCCTCTCAAGACTTTAGAGTGTAGAAAGGGGAATTGGTTCTCTTGAGACTATTATAACAACCCAATGCTGTCGCAGACAATTATTCTGCTGTTTGACCCATTAGACGTCAATGTTTGGGGAAAAAATAGGCAGTGCTGAGAGCTTTGATGGGTATATTAATGTGGGCTTAGTGATGGAGGATGCCTTACGAAACACACTTGTAGCTTAAAGTCAAAGGGCAAAAAAAGGTCACGAATATTTGCAATCTCACTTTTACTCTGTGTTCTTTTTTTCTTTTTTACTGACTTTTACCTGACGTGCTCTGACTTTTTATTTATCGATCTGTATTTCCAAAAACAATTTAGGGCTGCTTAGAATCTTTTTTTATACTTGACCCAAATCATGCAACATTCATCATCACCAGTTACAAATAAATAAAAAAATAAAAATATGTTACATCATTACTCGATGTCGTAAATGGCTCTAAATGATCTAAATAGTCTTATGTTTGCTGTTTTTTTCCCTGTTTGCTGTCTGAAAAACGGTATTAAAACACTTAAAAAAAGAAAGAAAGAACAGGAGAGTACAAACAGAAGAAATAAATCTCTAAATGAGTATAAAAATTGATTACATATTTATTCAAGGTGATGAATTGTCAAGGAAAGACCTAAAAAAAGTAAAAAAGGAAGGATATTCTCAAAGCTTGTTTTTCTTAATTACTGAGCTACGTTATCCAGCATGTGAGATGAAAATGATCTTCATTCTTTCATTAAAAGAGAGAGATACTTGTTTAAGAAAAGCCTGAGAATTTTTAAAATAACATATATTTAAAATTATTAATATTTCTTTGAAAAAACTAAAGTAGTGTATGCAGGATGATCTACATGTGTAATTGCAGAATTAATTATTTACATTATGTAGTTTTTTCAAAACTTTTTTTTCCCCATTGGATTGGTTTGTGGATTAAATCTGCAAATGTCATTTTCTTCAGTTGTTTGTGTTGCACATTTCCATGTTTAATGTTATTTCATAGTTTGTTAAAAACTCATATATTTGTTGTCTTTGCATTCCCATAATCTATGATGGTTTAGATAATCTTTTTTTGTCATCCTGCAAATATTTGGATAAGTGTGTTTAGTGTATGTTCATGACAGGATCATATCAACTCAATTATAAATGGCTGTCTCTTTTAAAAATCTCTGCATGGACTAACAGCATCTGTAATTAGCATCTCAGTGACTTGAAATTTACAGTTTTGACTGCAGAAATCTGGGCTTTGCTCTGTAACTCTTGACAATCTCTGCCTGACTGCTCAGTTTGTGGGATTGTGCCCCGGACTGAGCTCGTGAGTCGCCGGGGAATAAGGATGCTTTGGCAGAGCTTTAACCTCATGCACACGCTCGTATTGATCCATACAAGCCTCGGCGACTGTTGCTACAGAGTGGGCTGCACTCTGTCATACAGGCCTCTCCCTGTCACTGCACGGTGGCGGCTAAGGAGGACTGCATCCCATCACACACCAGTATTCAACACACACCCGTCAGCCTCCAGACTAATTCACCGCCACCAGAGTTGCCATCTCCCTCCCTCCCTCCCTCCCTCCCTTCCTCCTCACCCAAGCACCCTTGCTCCCCCATCCTCTTTTTCTTTCCCTCTTTCTCTACCTCACTTTTCCTCTAATGAGTTGCAACACTGATAACGAGCCTGATGATCTTCCATTGATTCGGCTATCACTTGCTTGTCTGGTAATTGATCCGTAGCTGAGCCTCTAGTTAATTATATGGGCTTCGACATGGACCCCTGCCCCAGGGGGAATTTTCGAGTCCTGCACAATAATAGTTTTAATAAAGGAGCCTGAGGTATCTTTTTTTCTAGCCCTTCCTGCTCCCCAGAAATTTTCATCTTCCCATTTCCTTCTTCCTCCCTGTTTCCCTCCTAAATTTCTCCATCACCGTATTTTTTACCTCTGTGTTTCCTCGTCTTTTTCCTCCGTCAACCAGGCCATTACCATCAGCATGGCAGTGGGGGGAAGGAAGGAAGGAAGGGAAAGGAAAGGGGGGAAAAAGTGGAAGAGATGTGGAGATAGAGCGAGCAATATCGGTAGGGTTCACTCCTTCCTCCCACAATAACAGCCATTAACCAGCCAGGTCAGAAGCTGAGCCACCAGCTTGACTTGAAACACTGAGTGCCATTCGACAAACCCACAGACATTTACGGACGAGAGGGAGGGAAGAGGGGGAGAGGAGGTGAAGTGTGTGAGCTGGAGAGCAAAAAGGAGCCTTGGCCGCTAAATTGTCACTTAGTATAATTAGCCCAAGCCTCATGCATTACCTTTTCAATAAGTTGTTAAGAGCGGAGCGTGCAGCACGTGTACAGGAGGTGACACATCACGCCTTTTATGACAAGGCTGCTTGTGGCTTCTTCTGACAAGGTGCAGGCCACTATGCAAAAGATAAATGAAGAAAAAGAACAAAAAGGGAAGGTGGTGGTGGAGGGGGCGGCAGGGGGAGTTAGTAAAAAAGAGAAAGAGACAGAGCGAGGTAAAGAGACCTACAAGTGGAGACAAGAGCAAAAGGATTAAGAAGTAGGCAGTAAAGGAGAAAGGAGTGAAGATGTAAATTGAGCTCGAGACAAAAGACACACTTGCACATTTTCAAAGTGGTAAGACACACAGTGTACACTTTTCTCCCTGCCAGCAGAAATCCCTTGTACATAGCAGTAACAACTGGAGTGATAATCTCAGCAAAGGTTAACAGTATACTACCATTAGTACACCGAAAGAAAGGGCTTTTAACAGAGCGACCAAGCACCTGTCTGCAGTAATTTACCACAAAATTTGAAGTGACTTTATATATAAGAAGCTACTTAATATAGCGGAGGAGACAATTTCTCCCCGTGTCCCTTTCTCTTTTGTTCCTCGGCGGTGGAAAGATCACAGTGACATCTCCCTCTCGCAGTGGACAGAGGCACCTGGTCTGTCATTTCTATAATGATGGTGGGGTGAAAAGACCGGGCGGAGAAGAGGAGATGGGAGATTTAAAGGGAAGAGCAGGAGAAGAAGGTGGAGGGGAGGAGAATGTCTTCATTGTTCGAGATGTGTCCTATGCTGTGTCAAAGGAAGCATAGATCTCCTTCCCTCTTTTTTTTTGTTTTATCCTCTCGTGTGTCTTTTTCTCCGTGTCTGCCTCCCTTCACTCCTCCATCCCTCATTTTATTCCCTTACCTTTGCTGCTGTGGGGACCAATTTGGCTAAAATGGAACCTCTTCCTCATTTTTTTCTTAATTAAAATCTGAGAGCCTCAGCGGGTGGGGGTGGGGGTGGGGGGTGTTTCCTATGTGTGTGTGTGTGTGTGTGTGTATTTGAGTGTGTGCTCGTACGCACGCTGGTGGCAGATTGCCTGCGTTCCATTAGTCTTTCATTAGAGTGTGTAAAAATCAAACAAAGGCAGCAGATTTTTTGAGATATAACAAGTCTATTTTTTTTTTTTTTTGGTTATGATGTCTTGTTTTTTTTTAAATTTGTTTGTTTGTTTTACTGCTGCCCCATAAATCAGAAATAGAAGCACACTCAGCTGTGATCGAAGGAGCTTTCTCACATTTCCAATTTTTCAAAACAAAGAAACAAATACTTGATAACAGTCTGTAACGGTGATGTTTTTCTTACAGCTGTGTTTTTTTTTCCAAGGTAAAAAGTGAGCTCTATTGCTTAGCACTGTGTGTGTGTGTGTGTGTGTGTGTGTGTGTGTGTGTGTAGCGGGATGGTCCCTCAGGGGAACTAAGTTGCTCTGAGATGTGCCGGCCACTCGCAGCGCAAATGGTAATAAGGCAGGGGGACAAACGCACCCCCCCCTTCTCCTGCTCTGCGATGGCGCTTGCCCCCACCTTCCTCCCCCTCGCGGAGGAGGGGTGTGTGTGTGTGTGTGTGTGTGTGTACATGTGTGTGTAAGGAAGTGTGCAGCACGATGTCATTGAACATCTCAGAGTGGAGCAGCACATTTGACTCAGTTGAGCCTGCACCGGCCCGGCAAACACACACACATACACACACACACACACCTCGCTTTCCTCTTACACACACACACAGACACTTGGAGAGCCACCGTCTCGCTCTCGCTCTCGCTCTCGCTCTCACATGCTCTCACTCTCTCGCAAACACACACACGTACACACACACACACACAGAGGCTCAGGCGCTCAGCTCAGTTCCTCAGCGGCTACAGCGGAGTACAGAGGAGTCAGAGAGAGAGAGTGAGAGAGAGAAGCGAGGAGAGAGGAAAAGACAGGACAGGCGGCACGGCACGGACGTCGAGAGAGGGACACAATCACAGAGAGAGAGAGAGAGAGAAAAGGAGAGAGAAAGGGAGAGAGAGAGAGAGGAGCGGGAGGCAGGGAGAGCTGGATAGCTGGTGGCTCACTCCCACACCTCATCTTCACTTTGCTGGGACAGGCACAGAATTGATGGTAAGAGACGTTCATGCATTTTATTGGCTCAACTGTTTGCATTAAATGGTGGCTTTGGTTGGACTTTTTCTGTATTTGAAAATATTTTGACTTTTTTACATTTCTGAAAACAGGTTTTGTTTTCAGTGTTTTTGTTTTCTGTGAAACTGTTTATTTACGTTTCACATTTAGTTGTTTGTTTGCTATTTTTGGTTGAAAATGTAGTGTACATTTTGATTGTATTTTTTTTTTATTTCTTAAAGACTTCTTTAATGCAAAGAAGAAAATAGTGTTTACATAGATTCCGCAGATTTGCATAGTTTTGTTTTTATCCTTATGTTTTTGCATGTGTTTACTGTTGAGTGTGATGAGAGCAGTTTCCAGGTTGTTCAACTTTTTCCTTCTTACTTTTTTTTTAATTTTTCTTTCATTTTAGAGCACAGTGTATGAGTGTCTGAGTGTGTGCATGAGTGCATGAGAGAAAACATGTGTTTCATTGTGTGTGTTTGCTTGTAAGTGTGTTTGGATTGAGTCTGTGTCTGAGGACAAAATGACTGGCAGATGGATTTAAGCAAAAACTGAGGCCACGGGCAACATCATGCACCCCTGCTCGCTAATTCCCATAACCCCCCCCCTCTTTTTTCTTTAACTCCATTCTTGCTCACCTTCTCATCAGCCCCCTCCTCACCTCCATCCTTCTGTTCATCCGTCCTTACCTCCAGTTCTCTGCTCATCTTGCCCTGTCCAAGACGAGGCCCCCGAGGAAATTCACCGCAAGCCCTCTTTTCTCTCTCTTCTTGAGAATTAACTCCACACACACGCACGCACACACACACACACACACACACACACACACACACACACACACACACACACACACACACACACAAAAACTCCTCCGCCACCAGCGCTGCCAAGAAACCTCACACACATCTACTCCCTCAACTCCCTTCTCACTGTTATCCTCCTGCTCGAGAAGCAGGACGCAGCATGAGATGAAAAAAAAGGCAACAAGACCCCAAAAGAACCCACCTTCACTGACTTTTTTTTCTTCTCTCCTCCTTCACATTCCCACATCCCTCCTGCCCTCCCTCTCTGTCTCTCCCTCTCTCTCTGTCTAAGTCCACGGAGGCAGAGTTGGATGTGAGAGGCAGTGAGTGCGACACAGTCCCACAAGAGCCCAACACAGACCCGGAACCGCCCAGGCCACCTCCAGCTAAGGCTAACGGACCCACCGGCTCCGCTGGCGTTTGCACGAGCATCCCCTCCAGTAGCCACAGTAGCAGCAGCACCAGCAGCACCAGCAGCAGCAGCAGCAGCAGCAGCAAAAGTGGTCTGGGTGGCATTAGCATCGTTAGCAGCAGCGCTGAGGGAGCAGGCGAAAGCTCCATGCAGTTCAGCACCAGACCGCCTAGTGCTGAGCAGCCGGGCTTCATGGGGACATGGCAGCAGCAGAGCACTGACAGCAACCTCCTCTACAGAATGTCCCAGCAGGTACGTCAGCTCAGCCTCATCCCTTCATCCTCTCCATCTCTTTCTCTTCTCTCCTTACCTTTCTCTCCACATTCTCACTCTACGTTCAAGGACCAAACTTTTTATTTTTTCCTCTCCTGTTGTATGAACAGACATTTGCTATTGTGATTTTTTTTTAATATATACCTCTTGGTCTGTGTGTGGAAAACAGGGTGTTTGTATGTATGTCAGTAGGTGTGTGTATGAAATTCAGAGGGAAGGGGGGGAGGTTGAGTGCACTGTTTTGTTTGCAGTATTTCAAATTAAGAAATCTTATTTGCAAATGCATTTTTGCAACTCTTTCAAACTTTTACAATATATCTTTGTGTGTATAAATATCAGATTTGATGATTTTTGTGTGTGTCTTTATGTGATTGTATTACACACACACCATGTCTGACACTGTTTTCTTTAATGTAGCCCCTTGTGTGTGTGTGTTTCTTTTAATTCAGTCATTTTCTGCTCTTTAAGATAATTAAAAATAGCATATTTTGTGTGTTTGAAAAAAAAGAAGATTAATGAAAAATCTGCACAACTTCAGATCATTCATTTATTTCACCATTTGATGGATTATCCCTTGTCCGGATTCGTTACATACATGCCTAAGTCTCCGTAATTGGTCTGTGAACGGTGTGAAGTTTAAACGCAAGCAATAGCAGTGTTTTGGTAACCTCAGTGCCGATAAAGACTCGGGAAGGGGCACCCCTCGGGGACCGGCTAATTGACTTCATGTGGCCGAGGCAGGGAGCCCCTTGCGCGGCTACAGAACAGCAGAGGAGCCGTGAAAGAATACAGGCTCGCCTGGAAAAGTAATGATGATAACGGATACCCTGCACCGGCTGAGGAAAGTCCACATTTCCTGCCGACATTTCTCGCTTGTTGTCATGGATGTTACACTGAATTTCTCTCTTCTTTGGTAGTTAAAAAAAAATCTTTTCAAGTGGCCAACAAGTTAGGGCAAGAGATCCATTTTTAAGGGACGGGGGGATTTTGTGGTTTCGTCGGATAAATGTCAGGTAAGGAGAGGGAAGAGGAGTGAGAGTCGAGTTTTTTTTCATGTGTGTGTGCGTTTGTGTGTGTGTGCGTGTGTGTGTTTGTGTGAGCGTCCGTTCGCGCGCACATGTGTGAGGGGGAGACAGTAAAGATAGTGGATAGTTGTGAGGTTGCAGTTAATCATAGCGGAACCTGCAGGCTCTGTACCATGCATATGCTGTTACGCACTCAGGCCACAGCGGTTCTTGCGCAACAACTTCGCCGCGGCTCTGTGTTGTTAATGATAAGAAACTTACTCTGTCACATTGACGGCATTTGCAGTCTGTGGAGTTTATTTTTTTTAAATCCCGAAGGTCTAATGGTTGAAATGAGCCTGTTGTGTTAAGAACAAAACAAATCCCGTTATAACTTTTGGGATAATCCCTCTTTTCTCACTTAAGATTTTATTTTGTGACCGAAAATGATCGCATCACTTCAGTTGTCATAAACACCATGCAGCCTCTTTTTTAAAAATAGTTCCAAAGAAACGACCATAGAAATTGTTGATAAGTGAAAAGAAAGAGTCGGGTGCGTTGTACTAAGTCAGGAGAGCGCTCATCTTCTCTCCTCCTCGCCCGGTTTGAAGCAGGTGGATGGGCCCTGCGCTCAGCATCTGTTGGGACCCCACGTTTGCATCCCCAATCCTTTTTACAAATGCGCACCGTTGTTTCAATATAATCAGCTGAGGGACTCGCTGTTATTTATCCTTCCTCGCACCACTTAGAAGAGATCTTCCCATGTTTAGTAGGCATGACATAAATTCTCCGAAGGAAGCCTGTTCCTTGACAGACTCGCCTTCTTGGAATCTAACCGATAATGACTTTGTGTTTGCCGAGGCTGGCGCACCCTGGGGTGTTGGAGGAGAGAAATGCGTTATGGGCTTGTGTTTCAAAATCTCCCCTCTCTCCCTTAAAGATCAACTAGGTGACACGAGGGATGCGGTGTTTTATCGTTGTTAGGCCAAATTATATATCCATCTGATCGATAGAGACGCGAAACGGCGCTGCGCAGTGCGTTCAGGACCGATGCGGTTGAGCTGAGGTGCGGGGCATCATAAAGCCAAAACATCATGCAATACCTTCCACATTCCTTGTGAATCTCACACGCATGCACGCAAGACTTCAGAAATGAGAAAAATAGCACTTTAACACGGATGCTGTTTTTTTTTCTGCCCAAAAAATGAGATTTACACGAATATGCTTATGGCATCCAGCAGGTGTCTGATCATTTCAGTGCATAAACATCAGTGAGCGAAGAAAGCAAAGAAAGTAAAGCAAAGATTTTAATGATCTGATATAAATAAAGAGATCAGATATTGAATCTTTTCTCCTTCTCGTCGTTGTGTTTTTTTTATTGCGCAATCAAGACATGAAAGCAGCACCTGCCTTCTTCAGCGTGAAGAAAATTACTTATATAAAAGAGATGTCGATTTGAAAACGAATGTAACCTCAGAATTTAGTGATTTCCCTTTTAATTGACTCCTACATTCAAGACATTTTCCTGCATTTTATTTTTTGCTTGTAATTATGAATTATTCCAGAATTAAAAAATGTTTTCATTTCCATATTTACTGGGATGCTTGCAAGACAATACGTCGTGTTCCCCCAAAATATTTGGTTAGAGGTGATGTTGGTACGAATTGGAGAAAAAGGTTGAAAAATAAGGGTGGATTAAAAATTTCTACTTATGTTTTATTAAGTTCGTCGTGTTAGAAAAGCATATTGATAATATATCTACATGCCATCGTTTTTCAGCGTTGCATTTTTCTCTAAACTAACGAAAGTAACAACAGTTGCGATTAAAGGACGACTCTGACCGAATAATTTACACCTTTTATAGGAGGCCTTAATGGGCTTTTGATCTTTGCAGAAACTTTTTTTTTTCTAAACTACATACCAGCAGATTCACAGCCTTCATAATCCACGCAAGTGTCAACAGGAAACAACATGAACAGCATGCAATTTACATGAAATCAATGAAATGGATTCGATAAATACTGCCTATTTTCTGAGCTTCCTTAATGTTCAGAAATCGGTGCACATTTTACTAAACACTACAAGAGGGAACTTTCATAATTGTTTTTATGGAGGAGAAAATGCAAACATTAATTAGGAGTTGAATTACTTCCCAGGCATTACGGAGTGATAATATTTGGAGCCTTAATTGACCCGCTGCTTTACATGCGTGGCTATGAATATCGACCCTTGCAAGTTAAAAACCCCGGAGTTAAGTGATACTACGAGCCTAATTGGTTCAGCAGGGATAATTCCTCCACAATACAGCAGCTTAAGGCCGCGTCTTTTTTTTATTTTTTCTTTTCTTTTTATATTTTCTCCTCCGCTTCAAATCGGAGGAATGTGGGAACAACTCAAGATTAGTAAAGCTCGTAAAAAATGTGCCTCTACCTCCAACTGAGGATCTGATGCTGCCACACAGGCTCAAAGCAGACCTCGGGGAAAAAAACATATAAAATAAATCAGTGTATGTCTTCAGTCTAAAACTATCTCTAAAATAGCCTCTTCCTTTTCTTTTGCAAGGGTGCTGTAACGCGGCTTCCTTTGAAGTGCGACAGGTCGACTATGGGCCGAGACCTGGAAGAGGTACAGTGGCATTACAGCTTCTGTCTGCTCTCAGTGCTGCGGAGACTCTTTATGTGTCCACATATCGATAGAAGGCTTAAGAATGTAGAAATAGACTCTAGAAATAAATACAAGATTTACATAATAATAATAATAAGAATAATAATAATAATAATAGGCTGATAATTTTTTTCACATTTAAAGTTTTTGCATTTTATAAATTTCACATGGATTTTTACCAGTTTGTAATTTTTAAAATGAAATTGGAGACTGACCTCACTCACAAACTTGCAGTATTTTAGCATTATTTCTCATATTGTGAATTTTCAAATTTAAAACTGCAATAAAAATAAACTAAAAGCACTTAAACACAGTAATAAAATCAGTATTTGTATATTGTATTAGTGGTGTAATTTTTGCACGTAACAAAAAAATCTGTTGTGTCATCAGTTTAGAATGTTTGCTTTTAATACAATATGAAATTGTTTAACAACATACCAGCATTTTGGCATGGATCAGAAATATTTGTTTCTTTTTTAAAAAATTCCACTTCATCTATTACAAATGTCTAGCCTACAGTTTGGTTTTAGTTCTTCTGTTTTCCTCTTTGTTTAACATATTCTTTTGTCTTCATGTCTTGTGATTTTTAAATGTTCTGTTTGGATCAAATTAACAATATATTGACAGATTTTCCCTCATTCTGGGTGTTTTGGCAATGCAGTGTTGCCTTTTCAAACCTGTCCTTGTATATTATACCTTTAGAAGTGAGTGCTGTCAGCTCGCAGGGAACAATGATAGACATTTTTGTGGAATAACATACTCTACTTTGTTTTGTCTGACTGAAAAAAATGAGGTTGATATTATCCTCTTTAGTGCAGATCACAGAGCGCGCTAATATGCCCATTAACACATTGATACACTTACAGTGGTGAGTGTGTGTGTATGCACACGTTGTTTTACACAGTGGGGTACAGGCGTGTTGCATGTTGCATATGTGGTGCATATGCATTGCTTCTTACCACTGTGTGGGACTAGAAGGCAATGATTTGATGCATATGTGTGGAATTATCCACAGTCGGTGAATGTGTGTGTGTGTGTGTGTGTGTCGTTACACTCAACTGTTATTATTTCCATGTCTGTCTTTGATGGGTCGTTGCACACAGAGCATATGGATGCCTATATGTACATGTATTTGGTGTCAAGTGTGCATATGTGTGTGCGCTCAGACGCTGGAGTTTATGCATGTGCATGTGTGCGTTGAGGCGTTTGTGTCTGTGCTTTTGCCATTTATTTTTCTGAGTGGGTGGCTAAATACTCATATGCCAGTTGTGTGAGTGTATATGTGTGCATGAGAGGGAGAGATTGAGCGTGTGCAGTTTTGTGGGTGTGTGTGTGTCCTCTCCCTCTGAGTGTGTGTATGTGTGTGTTTCTGTGTGTTGGCTCTGGCTCCATGTGTGTGTGGGTGCGAGGTGAAGTGTCTTTTGGCTGGCCTTGGCTGGAGAGCTGGAGGAGAGCAGAGGTGAAAGAGGAGATTTGCAGAAAAGACACGCACCACTTCCCCCATTACTACTTTTTCTTTTTCTTCTTCTACTACGTCTCTGTCTCTCACCGCTTCTTCTTCTTCTTCACTCACTCGCTTTTTCCTCCCTCTTCTTATTCCTCACACCTCAACCCCCACTTTTCTTTCCTCCTCTTCTTGACTCCTCTTTCCCACCTAAAACTCCACCTTCACCACCAGTCTTCCACATGCTAAATCAGATTTATTCCGCAACTACTATCTTTATAGATGGACCTCTTGAGATTAAACCCGTGTAAAAGAGGACTGCTTGGGCCGTTGCATGCGTTTACAGGATTACCACTCATAATAAGACACAAGGACAAACGCTGGTAGTAGCATAATACCTCTTTTATAAAAGGAAGTAAAGGGTTGCATGGTCTTGTACCTGGAGAAGGTGTAAAGCTACTTCTTCACAAGAGTAGATCCCACCACACCTGCCTCTACCTGCAAAGATGTGTCTGGCTCTTACACTCTTAAATGCAATTATTGCAATGCTACTGGCCAGTTTAGAGGGTGCCAGATAACATGAGCAGCGCTGAGAAAGGCCACTGTGGCATTCAGTCAGTGAGCATCTCTCTAAGTCTTTGTGCATATGCAACAATGATGATGTGAGTATTTCCTGAAGGCAGCATTATTTCTGCAAGAGAGTGCACAGAAATGGGAGAGTAAGATTGAGTGGGAAGGTGGCTGCAGCTACTTGTATATTTACTGTATGTGTGTGTGTGAGTGTGTGTGTGTGCGCCATTAAGAACCCATCTAGTTTGACGGAGTGGGAGGATGTACAAGGTCCCATTCATGCTGTGGTCCCCACTATATTTACCCAGGCACCAACGAGGGAGATATGACGTCTGCAACATTTTTACTGGCTTTCTTACATCTTTTTTTTTTTTTTTTTTTTTTTTTTGTTTCATAAACAGGCATAAAAATTAATTTTTATTTAAAGGTACAATTAAAAAAAAAAATTTTTTTACTTTTTATTACAATAAAAAAAAA
>JAQMCX010000043.1:2265095-2298079 GCA_029814765.1 Acanthurus leucopareius | reverse complement strand
TTTGCTGTGGTCCCCACTATTTTTCCCCCGGCACCAACGTGGGTGATTTTCCGTCTGCAAAATTTTTACTGGCTTTCTTCCATTTTTTTTTTTTTTTTTTTTTTTTGCTTGCATCACCAGGCATATCCTTTCATTTTTATTGAAAGGTACATTAATAAACACTAATTTGTTTCCTTGTTATGCCATTCAAAAAAAAACATTTTTCTGTTGCATCCACACTGCATGTCTACGGTATACATTTAAGTGTAAAAAATCAATATCCATGATAACGTATATTCCATCTCCTTTTTTTTGTGGAGCTTTTGTGAGAAAAAACTGTGAATTTCAGTTTTCATTTCGACACCTCCATCCTCTTTTCTTCGCCTCACTATGTCTTACTGGAATAGTCTTTTTTTAAATCTAATTTTACTCTCGCTTTTATATTAGACACACATATTAGCCACAATAGATAGATAGATAGATAGATAGATAGATAGATAGATAGATAATCCACCCTTCACATGGCCATGATCATGTGTGTCCCAGGTCACCTCTGTGGCTGTGTATTAATGCCCTGCAGGACCAACAATATGGTTATGCACCGACCCTGACTCTGTGTGCGAAAAAACTCGGGGCAACCAGCGATCAATAAGCATCATGTGAGCCTCGCTCATGGGTTCTACGTCAGCTGTTTCTTGTTTTTCCTTAGGAGATGACCGCCACACTGCCATGGTGAATGCCCGAATAATGAGGAGGATACAGAACGTAGAGACAGTATATTGGAAGTCAAAAGGCTTTCTTTATCATATGTCTGGCAGGGCAGCGCACTGTGTGTTGTGTGTTTGTGTGTGTGTGTGTGTGTGTGTGTGTGTGAGTTGAGGAACGATAGAAATGCAAAGCCATCTGCTGTGCTCTTATCAGAAGGCTGAGTAGTGAAATCTACTATAGCTGAGTCTTTCCCAGGGACTTCTTTTAGTCCTGTGTGGGCATGTGTACGTAAAAGGAAAGAAAAATTATTTATTTCCTCTTGCTGTTCTTTATTTACCGTCATTATGCAAGTTGCTTTTGACAAATAATCAATAAAATACCGACAACCTGAGCAAGAATCGCAACATGTAACACTGAAGAGGTATTTTTGGCTGTTGTGTTCAGTTCCCAAAAGATTAATTTAGGTTTGACTGGTTTTAAATAAATGTAGTGTTCAGTGTGGCAGATGATTATATGATTTAGTAAAGTTATCCATGTGTGTGGCACGTCATTAGAGCCTCACTGCACTGTGGAAATAATATATAAAATAACAAATTGAAGAAATGCTTAACAAATTGTATTGTATTGTAAATTGTGCATTTCCTGTTAATGTTGTTTTTTTGTAGTTTCATTTGATTTATTTTAGTTCCCCGCCCCCATATGACTGATTTTACTTTTTTTTCTGCTGATGGCTGTTTTAGCAGCTTAGCACAAGTCCTTTCTCTTGGTTTTCCCTTCTTTCATTACGTTTCACCACGTTTCCTTCAAAAGCTAGCTATTTGTCTTTGGGTAGTTTCCTGCAGAGGGGAGAAGTCGCCGGTGTGAAGAGGAAGTGTGTGTGTTTGAAGGGCCAGTCGCTCAGGATGTCACCACCCCACCACTGGCTAATGAGGGGGACAGGGCGAGAGCAGCAACACAAACACACACACACACGCACACACATACACACACACTTTGACACGGCAGGAATGCAGCAGCTGTCACCAAGGTCCTGGCAGTTATGAAAGGGGTGAAGTATAATTGTATGTGTGTGTGTGTGTGTGAGTGTGTGTGGCAGTGCCAAGGGTCATTGGGGTGTTAAGAGCAGGGAGGGGCCCTTGTTGGTGTTTGTGACCCAGAGATTGCCTCCGGCAGAGAGGATCATCACACAAAACTGACTTAAGTGAAAAGAAAGAGAGTAAGAGGAGTCATATAGATTTTGCGGGGGCTTGTGGTATTTTAAGACCTGCCCGTATGGCAGGACGTTGTTGTGACGGGTTGTTCCTTTCCGTCCTGCATCCAGAGGAAGGTGACATTAGGTGTGACCTGTGCTAAGTGACAGGAACTTGGGCATACTTTCACCACGGCTTCTCCCTTTTCCTGTTATTCCTCAACTCCTGTTATTTTGTTTTTCTTGGAGCCGTGCCAGCACAACGGGCAAAATCGACAGCCTACTATTTTTACATCCGTCTTAAGGACCCCTGTCTGCTCGCTCTGCCTGCCAATTTGCCCCATCAGCAGTGGCAGAGAAGAGGAGCTCTCAAGGCACCGAGCCTCTCATTTTTCTGTTGGCGATGTGGCTAATGCTGTCACTGTTATTTGAAAAAGCACTCAGGGTGAATTGCTATTATTATTGTTAAAACCATCATCATCATCAGGCTTATTTATGGTTATGGATAATTATGGTAATTTTGTTCAGGGCTCACAGTTGACTCCTTCTCTTTCCCCCCTACTAAACCGACATGTACTGTTGAGTGTGGGTGTCTGTGTTTCTTTGTATTGTACATTTTCGATGTGCTGGTAAATTACCAAAGTTGCTGTACAGAGAAAAATGGTTTTTCCGACAGGTAACACATGCTTCACGAGTGAGGTGAGGAGAACTTGTTACATCTCTTAATGCATACGTTGAACTGTGTTTAATGTGTGTGCGTGTGTGTGTGCAGACGGAGGGGGAGGAGGTGGTGGAGAAGGAGGAGGAGTGGAGACAGGCTTTTCCCCTCGCTATTTTCTGTTTCATTTCTTTCTCTAAAGTCTTTTTCGCTCCCATGTTTTACTCGGCGTCTATCTCTCCGCTCTGTTCTGTTCCGTCTCCAGCTTACATTGGAGATTTGATTGCTAGAGGCCCAGGGAGGATTTTAGGGAGGTTCTGGAGAAGGGAGGCTAGTGGTACAGGCTGTGGTAGGCTTGTAGCCAATGTACACACTCACGCGCACACACATACACACATTCTGTACAACAGGCAAAAATACCTGCTTTCAAACATTCTTTCAATGTCCTTTTTCCATACAGATTGTGCAAATTGCTTCCTAACAATGTTGTCATTTTGACTCTAAAAAAAAAACCCCAAAAAACTTCAGTCTAATCTCATTAGCTACTTTTTCTTGTGCGCAAAGTGTTAAAGCAACATGTGTAAGCATTTGTTTGTGCTCTTTGCTGACTTTGTAAAGATGTTTGCGCTGTTGGATTAATAACATTTAATGGCCACTGTTAAATGCAGCTGCCTTGGCATCCCACAGCTCGTGTTTTTCTGGCAATCTGAGACTCTGGGTGGCTTTTGTGTTTGTGAGTATGTGTTGTGTGTATATATACGCAGTGCAACGAAATACCACAGTGTGTGTGTGGGCTGGATGGGAAAGGCACTGTGGTGTGTGTTGTCACTGAGCATACCTGTTCAGTGGATTGTGACCCCTTCCCCGCCCCCCGCACAAACACATATTGTTGAACCGAACCGGTCCGAATGTGAGCCGATCACACTGGGCTGCGTTTTACTTCCACTTTCTTACAATCTATAATGTCAATTAACTCACAAATGATCTAATTAGCTTACTGTGATACACGTCAATTGGTCTGACCCCTGTATCCGCAGCAACTATCCAGGGGTGGAAGGTCACCGTGCGCGACCTCTGGCACCAGATGCCGTCAACCTTATGTGACAATTTGCTGTGCAATTGAAGTGACGGCTTCGGTCTCTTTTAGAACGAGGCAAAGTGAGAATCCTTGTTAAGAAAAAAGCTCTGTTTTTCAGCGTGTGTTTAAGGATTTTGTGTTGTTGATACACACACATGCGTGCTGGCAACACATACAGCCATACACACGTATACACTTGCTTTCTTTTTGTTGATGTTTTCTCTGTAAGTGGCCTGAGCTGCCTCTTCCATTGTCGGGAAACACACTCAGCGATAAGTGCTTTGTTGGAGCACTGTTTGCTGCATGATGTGTGTGACTCTGACTGGCATTTAATATTTCATGGCATTTAATCCATTTGCTATGTTTCCTCCAAATACAAAAAAAAAAAAAAAAAATCTGCAGCTTTTGTTTGCTTTATCCAGCCCATTACTTCACAGCTTGTTGATCAGTTTAGATTTGTAAAAGGCGGCAACAAGGGGATTTATCGTCTAGATTTACTGCAATTTTCCTACGCAATAGTTTAGCTAATAAATTTAGCATCTTTTTTATTACCTAAAAAGGGTCTTACGAGGGCAAAGGTGATCCTTTGGGTGACTAGAAATAACTCAATAACATAAATAATATTAAAAAAAAAAAATCTGAAGCAAACAGCCGTGATATTTCTTACAGGGAAAAGTGAAATGTGAGCACTTAAAGAGCAGTCAGGATTGCAGGATGTAGCAGCAGAGAAAGATAGCGCATTATGACAAAGAAGAGGAAAAGGATCCGACAGCTTGTGCATCAGTCAGAAGGTGAGGACGAGGCTCTCTTTGAGATCAATTGGTAATAGGCTGAAGTCACAGGGGCGATTAGAGGCGTCGACTTGCCTGTGTTGTAAATGCTGTCAGATCTGTTAAAGGAAGCCTAATACCTCTCAGGTTGAAAGCTGTAATAACATCAACTGTAACTGGATCCGCAGGGAAGTGCAAGTGAGACTGCGTGTGCGTGAGTGAGTGGAAAAGGAACGGCAGGAAAGTGAAAGTGTGCAGTGTCTAGGTGTGCATGTGTTTGTGTGTATATAGCGTTGCATAAAGCAGCAGCAGCACGCATAAAGGGGAGAGCCGCGGGGTTGCTCCTGGCATTTTTTTCGGCCACCAGATGCCTGTCACTGCTTAAAAAAAAAAAAGCTGGGGATGAGGAGGGGAGAAGGACAAAGGGAAGGGAGGGAGACTTGTGTGTGTGTATGTGTGCGTGGGGGGGGGGTAGGTGGGGGCACCGCTGTTCAAATCATGTCACGTAGCGCTAATTCATCCAGCCTCATTAGAGAGAGGGAAGGGACCAGAGGGCCTCTCTCAGGACAGGGCCTCGGCTCTAACACACACACACACTCACACACACACACACACAGCCACACGCAGATATATGCATACACACATTGTCTCAGTTTTTCTCTTGCACATACTTACACACAGATGCAATTTCTCTCTTCTTCACACACACACACACACACACACACACATACACACAGAAACACATAGACATACATACACAGATGACACCGGCACATGGCGCAGTGCGGGGGCAGTTTGGGGAATAGAAAATTGCCTTCTCAGGAAGGCCCCGGCCAATTAAGGACCTGACCGTATTGAATGTCAAGTGTTAATTTGGGCCCCCCCCACCCCCCCCTCGCCCCCTCCTCCTTTAAACCCCCACCCTCACCCTTCAATTTCCCAGCAGTGGTGGTAGCGGTGGGGGGCTGGGGTTGTGTGTGCATGTGTGTGTCCCAGGGATGAGCAAATACATGTCAAGCCAAAGTTGATTGCCTGCTCCGTATTATGTGTCGCAGGCAAGTGGCAAATGTGCTCCCTCCTTTTAGCCTCCCGCGTACCCCCTGAGGGACGCCGCGATGGAAGGAGGAGGAGAGAGGGAGGATTAACTGTACCGCAGTGATAAGAATGGGGGGTTTTACACTGGGGAAGGGGGGTGGGGTGGGGTGGGGTGGGGTGGGGGGCTGGTGAAGGGGACAGACAGGGAGAGAAGCAGAAAGAGGGCAAAGGGTTTGTTTGATCTCATAGGACTGGGTGGTGACTTTGATAGTCTTTTAATTGCCTTCATCTTCGCAGAGGTGACGTCCCTGGCAGACACTCTCTCTCAGAGTAAATAGTTATATATAGAGAATGAGTAAATTTCCAAAAGTTTAGAGGGCCATTTATTTAACAAAAAAAAAAAAAAATGGCTCTATTAACTTTATGAGAAACTTTAAATGATGTCAGCGTGATGACTGTGTATTGGACTCAGTGCTGTTGGCACGGTCCGGGGGCAGACATGGTTGTTTGTGAGTTGGACTGATGGTAAATGCCCACCTCCTTACCTCCATGATCTAATAGACATCCACTTAGTCTTAATGGGCAGATTCCCTTTCTCCTCTGGTGATGACTGTTGCACTACTTTGAAGGTGGAACTGCCTGCTTGTCTTTCCAATCGGCCCCTCTCAACACCCCCACCCCACCCCACCCCACTCCTCCTTTCCTCCTGTAGCCTCCGTATCTCATGTTCACTACCTCTCTCCTAGGATAGAGGGGAGTATTTCTAACAAAATAAATATTAATGCATTGAGCACATACACACCAAAGCCAGTTCGCCTGCTTTAGCCAGCCCTCTGGCTACATCTGTTAGTGAAAGGCCCTTTGTTTTACATTAACCTCAGTGTATTTTATGTGAGCATGTGTGCCCCAGTTTGTGTGTGTGTGTGTGTGTGTGTGTGTGTTATACTGTGTGTCCGGTGATAGTAGTGATGTTGTGAAATTGAATAAAGAGGGTGAGTATTGATCATTTCCCCCTGTGTGTTATTAGTGCCTGCTGCTACTGACAAAGAGAGCATGAGCCACCCGCACAAACACAGGCTGACAATAACACATACTCACTTACAAACACAACCATGTTTATTCAAGAAACACAATATGCTATTTGCATGTTGTGACAACCGTAATACACCGCATCCTCAGGAAAAAAAAAGAAATACTTTCTTGCTTCATAATATTTTATGGAAATATCAACATTATTGCCCAGAAGTGGTGGTGGAAAACTGTAAAATTACAGCTCCTGTAGTGTTATGACAGACTGGGTTATATGTCACTGACTTATACGCGTCAAGGGTCTTTTCAAATAGAGCCAATTTTTGCCCTCTCAGCTCCCACGCAGCCACACACACACACACACACACACACACACCGACACACACACACACTCTTACATCCTTTATTATTACAATCTGTTTTGTCAATCTGGTGTAAGTGATAACACGTTTTGGGTTCACAAAGGTCACGGTGAAGTGTAATTCAATCACTGATCACTGATATCCAAACAGCCATCCATACAGGCCTCCAGGGCCAGGGGAGAGTGAGGGAGTTTAAAACCCAGCCTAAGTGCTCTGTCTCTGGGTAGATAGTGATGTCTGCGGGGCCTCTGGAGCTCCAGTGGTCAGCCAGGACTGAGAGGTATGTCAAGCCCTAATTGATCACCCTGACCTGAAGAGCTGAGGACAAAGGGGGAGGATGCAATAGATAAAAGCAACAGGGAAAAGAAAGAAAGAAAGAAAAAAAGGGTAGAAATTGTGGGACCGGTGGCTTAATCTCTCTGGACTGGCCATTTTTCCCCTCTGGATGATAGATATAGTAGGCCCTGCTTGTGACACAGATGGATAATGCAGGCGTCTGGGGTGATAGAGTTATAAATTAACACATTACTGGACCTTAATGTGGACTTCTGTGGACGACCACACAGCAACATCATCAACCCTCCAGGCGCACACACACACACACACACACACACACACACCAACACGCCTACAGTCTCACTGATGCGTCTAGCTGAGCTCAGGGTGCGGATTGTACTTCTCAAGTGGCATTGATTTGTTAAAGTGCTGAATTAGCAGGAGAAGTCCAGCTGCTGGCGCTTATCTACTTTGTTTCTCTCTTCCTCTTTTTTTCCTGTATTTTATAATGTCGCTCTCTTAACTTCTCCTACTCTTTCACTCCGTCCTTGTTGCTTCACTTTACATGTTGGAATGCTGAATTTTCCTCTCACTCTCACATGAGTTTTTTGTCTCTGCCTGTTTTTTTTTTTTGTCTCAGTTTGATTGACTCACTCCTCTTTACCCAACCTAACTTTCGCTCGGTCACAAGTGCTCCTTCCATCAACTGCGCTCTCTTTGGTTGTCCTGGCAGACACCCGTTTTCTCCCCCTCTTCTGTCTCCAGCTGGAAGGCTTCACCTGAAAGAACAGTTGGTTTTTCTCTCCTTCTTCTTGTGGCCCACACAATACTGCCAGCCAAAACTGTTATGTCCCTGACTTCGAGACTGGAAGGGAAGTGGTCTGTGTGTGTCTGTGGCTGGGGATTGGTATTTAATAGCCAGACATACAGAAGAGCTAATATCCAAAGCAGCAGTAGCCTGCACATTGTAAGGCCACACACAGTGACAAAGTCCTGCTCAGCTCGCTGTATTTAAAACTCACCCAACTCCTGCAGTGAAAGCAATGGTTTACACATCTACAAGCTAACCGCAGTGAATTCCACTGGTGTAAATGTCATTTAACAACAAATGAGTGCCTCTGAAAACTGAGCGCTGTACAGTTAGGGTCACTGGTCCCTCTGTCTGCTGAGTATGTAGTGGTGTGTTGTACTTGGGCTTATGAGTTGGACAGACTGTCTGCTTTTTGAGTCCCAGTCAAGGCCCCTAGCCAAGAGGTGCAGATTTGTTAGTGTCTGCTCCATTATCACCCATCACTCTCATGGTTTGTTGTATGTGTGTGGGTGCGTGAGGAGGAGAGAAAGAGAGAGAGAGAGAGAGAGAGAGAGAGAGAGAAAGAGACTGTCCCCCTCTCTCTTGCTTGCTGTGGTCCAGCCCAAACAGTTACCATCTGGTGACCAGTGACTGACCCTTTCCTTGTCTCTCACACACATATAGACGAATACACACACACATACACACACGCTCACACTGAGTGCCGGACTGCATCCAAGTGATGACTGAGTGACCCCCCCTCCCCTACGGAGTGTCAGTCCCTGCCAGACCTCCCAGGTCCCTCCCCTTGCTGCACACGATTGGTCGATGAAAGGTTGATGGGTGACTGATCTGTCCACAGCTCCAATAAAATGCTCAATAAAACACCTATCCTGGCCCTGACAGGGCTAATAGAAAAACACCGATGAGGAAAAAGCACCTAAGCACACATACGACACGGGTGCACACACACACACACACACACACACACATCAGTACAGCCCAGAATAAGCACATCTTCTAGTTTAAACGACATTTCTGTTTTTAACTGCATTTGTTTTGCTTGTGTTTGCTTGATTTTGTTAGGCCTCCTTGTGCTACAAACAGGGAGACATCTGATTTTTTTTTTTATTTCAGTGTACTCTTAATACAGTTAAAAATCTTTTTGTAGACACTGTTAGTGTATATGACAAACAAAAACCAGACATCTTTAAGATTTGACAAATTGATCCAAAAAAATAGCATGATAACTACAATTACATGCTAACTTGGGTTTCAGTTAGTTGTGGTTTTTTTCTTTACATTTCATAGGACAAACAATCGCTGTATTAAAAAAGTAATTGCCAAATTGACCGTTAATGAAAATAATTGGTGGTTGCAGCCCGAATCCACACATCCAACGCAGTAGCCTTTAAAAAACAAACTTGGAATATGGAATATATTTGGTTGACAGGAAAGTCCAGTCATGTATTTTTGTGTGTAGTGAGGCGCAACAAGAGAAAATGTGTGTGTGTTTGAGGGTGTCTGCGTGGGTGACAGAGGTGTGGGCACCAAGGTCAGAGGCAGAGAAGAAGTGACACATGCATCACAGGGCTGTGACATGCCGGGGTCACGATAAAGGTCACGCAGGCTGTCCAGAGAACACACACTGCTTTAGCCTCTCTTCTTAGTGTGTGTGTTTCTGTATGTGAAAGAATGTGAAGTGTGTCAAGTGTGACTGTCCCTTCAAAGGAAACGGGAAGTAGAAGCAAACTCAACCTCTGCTCCTCTTGGCCAGTGTAGCTGGGGGAACAGGGATTGAGTGGAGAGCAGGTCATAGGCAGAGCCTAATGGCAGTGTGATTTTGTGACTACGGCTGTCCCTCTGAGTCACTATGCAGTGTGAGGACAGAGAGAAAGAGGGAGTGAGAGAGGGAGGAAGTGGAGTGTGTTAGGAGGGTGACTTCATAAAAAAAAAAAAAAAAAGACAGAGCGATGGTGAGAATCGGAGTGAAAGCACAAGTGGAGCATCTCAGCAAGAAAAACACTTAAAGTGAGGGATAGTGAGCAGCGATGGGGGTGGAGGGACACTGCCGGGGGACTGAAGGAGGGAGGCGGAGGAGGGGAGAGAGGGACGGAGGGAGGGGGGAGCAAGCAAGCGTGCGTCCCCCGCCTGAGGCTGATGCATTGTGACAGTCACTTAGAAGGATTTCACTTCCCCTAAACTGTGGCTTGCAGGAAGAAACACCATAAGTTGGGACAATTATGAGCTGAAGGAGATATGACGGGACACATGCAGAGCGAGCCACAGAGGGAGGGAGAGGGAGGGAGGGGGGCAGCAAAGCAAAGGGTGTGTGAGGCGAAGGCTGTATGTGTATGCGTCTGTATCTCCAGTGTGTGTGTGTACACTCAGTAGAACAAAATCATATCATCTGTATGCATCTGGCAGATTGGTCTGTATATGTACACTACATATGCTGTCCAAATATTGTGTATGTGTGTGTGTGTATGTGTGTGTGTGTGTCTGCTTGCCTGTGGAGGCCGGGGAGGGGTTCTTGCTTGGTGCACGGCATGTCAGGGAGGGCCGGCGTCTCGCTCCTCATGGTACCGTATGTTACCACTCTGCCTCCCTCATTCCTTCGCCTCATGTCTGTAACTTAACCTGGTGACGGAGGGCTGGGAGGGGGAGAAAAAAAGAGCAAAAAAAACCCAGAAGAAGTTGGATTTAAATACTGCCAAGAAAACAGGCCTTATTTTTTTTTTTTTTGCTTGCTTGATTTGATTTTTTCCCTTTGATTTTCCTTTTTGCATGCTAACAGTTCGGTCTTTCGTGTCACAGCCCTGATAAGTGTCCCAAAAACTCTTTTTGCTGCAGTACATTGCATTAGCCCCACGCTGCAGGCCCTGCCAAGAATGTCACTGTAATTTGAGTGTAAGTGGATTCCAAGAAATACACTTTTCCTGTTTCATTGAGTCGTTTTGCTTTCAGCGCTATTATGTCGTTCGTGCGAGTGAGGTGCTTGTGAAATTGTCTCTGTTTTTCTCTGGCTTGTGTCTCTCTGCATGCCACCTACAGTTACAGTTCACCTACAGTTCTTAATTCTCTTTCTATTTGCATGTTTTTTTTGTTGGTGGGCCCACAGTGTGATGAATAATGACAGTGGCAGAGAGAGAGAGATTTTGTTATGAAAAGTACACCACCTCGAACTGCCTCATGATACCATCTTTTCATACGTTAACAGATATATGTGCCACTTTCCAGCTGTCTTAGGTTCTACCCTTCTTCCTCAGCTTTTTATGCTTCCAATTTCTTTTTCATTGTACTGTACATTTAACAAACAAAACTTCCCAATGTCACACTAAGAGCACTTACAAAAATCAATCAAAGAAAGACTATTTTAAATGTATTCTGGTTCCCATATGGATGTTGACTCTGTTTCTCGTGTGTGTGTGTGTGTGTGCATTTTTTTGCATGGCTCATATCTGGCATTCAAGGTATTTAGGATGTAATTGCATCTTTTGGATCCGTCTCTTTTGGTGGGACGGATGCCTGCAGATTATTAAAATTCTGATTGATTTACAGTTTCCTTAAATGCAGGATTGGATTTCTAAAACAGCACATGATTTCACACAGTAACCACCTACAGCAGTTCGTCACCGTTTGCGTCTGTGACCTATCTGATTTTGACAAAACGGATGTAGATATTTCCAGGACAATGATTTTCTGCAACCTACTGCGGCAACATAGACTCACTTTTTCTTGAAGTGATGTATAAACTAAGCTTTAGTCTTCCGTCCTCATCACCTTCCCTCCCTGCTTTGCTCCCCTCTCATCAGTATGGCAGTTGTGTTTGCTGAGCTGGCTTTTGATAGACTTTCGTTTGGTTTGGTCATGGGAGATTTGGTATTAGCTCTCCCTCTCTTTCTCTTCCTCCCTCCTTCCCCACGTCTCTCCTGTGGGTATTACTCAGATGCACCTTCAGCCAGGCTGTGTGAGGGAGTGACGGAGGGATGGATGGAGGGAGGAAAGAGGGGGAAGACCGGGACAGAGGTTGAGGGATATTAGAACCCCTGAACACAGCTGGGACCCCAACTATCAAAGAAATGGTAATGACCGTCTGCTAGCATTAGAGGAGCTGGGATGAAAGAATGGCCAACAAACCCACTGAGAGGAGAGTTTGGCACCGTGTCGAGCCTGAGCGCATAACCACCGCTGGCACCTCTGCCTGTCATATCCTGAGGTCTAATGAGCGAGACTAAATGTTGACAGATTTCACTTTTTAAAAGAATTTAACAGTAACAGTTCCAGAGTAAAACTCAAGTATGTTTGGGAGTTATCATTTGCCATTGCCAAAACAAAACTGCGCGCATTCATTTTTAATATCGAGTTCATAGCAAAGTGAAGTATTTTGCCTGTGATAACCGTGTTTTGGCATTTAGTGAGCCTTCAAAGTCAGAAGTCAAACAGGACTTCCTGAATTCAATTTCTTGTTCTCACAACAACCCAGTGCAACACATCCACAGCGGCACAGAGCCCTACCTTTTTTTAAACGCCGCTCTATTTTTGGTTGTGAATGCCTGCTAAGAACTTTCCTGAGCAAACAAACAGACGGTAGAAGATCTCAAAAGTTGTGAAAGTAGTTATGTTTATGTTTAATCACGGGAGGGTTGACCCACCCCCCGCTCAGCCGAAGCCACGTTATTACACACAGCCTATAGGTAAAAAAAGAAGGGCTGCTTCCCTTTGCGTTGTGCCTAACATCCATACCCAATTGCAGCAGTCATTATCCGTGACAGAGGTCAAGAAGGGTTGCGGGCTAAGCACTCTGTCGTCTAAAGAGTCAATAAAGGACTCATGTCTGTCCACAATGACCCTTACAGTGATCTATTTAAGCGGGAAAGCAACGTGCATTTGTATGCTGGTGATATCTTAGAGGAGGAGATTACTCGTCAGCAGATTATGATCCATGTTATGACTTGCTGAAGCTTCTCTCAAAGTGGTTTCAAGCACAGTGAGATCTCTTTACAGCGTATTGTAACTGAATTAAAAAAAAAAAAAAAGTTATGTTTGCAAAGGTGCAACTGTGGAGAGAAAAGCATATTTTTCTCTGGCCCTAAATCCGTTTTTTTTTTTTTTTTTCGAACCGCTGGTAGCTGCAGCTCTCCATGCTGTCCGTGCAGGTTTAAATAATTGATCTCCTCTTGCTTTCCCCTCGATCTTGTGCTCTCTCTTCATGTCGCTCTCTGTTACTCCCTCCCTTTTTTCCCCCTCGTTCCTCTTAGCACTTGCTTCATTTGTTTGCTTTGAGGAGCTAAATCTTGTTTGCGCGTATTAATAAGTCAAGGCGGATTATCCCCCCCCCCCCTTCTCTTGCAGCCCCCGTAGCGTCCTAGCCCCTCTCTGCTTAGACTGTATTTGAGGCCGGGTGGCTCTGTTTGCAGAAAGCACCCCCCCTCCCCATACCAGAGAGGCCTAGTGTGCTGGGCTAATTAGATTAATTCCGATGCCTGTAATGATTGCTCGCCATCTATTTTTAATGACTGGTGCATATCAAAGAGTAGTAAAACATGCTACCAGCGAAGCCTGCTCCCAGTCCCCCAGTGAGTCAGGCACTGTTGGGGGGCACTGGCTTAGTGTTAGAGTGTTTGCATATTGCCATTGTGCAAATGTGTGTGTGTGTGTATTTGTGTCACTGCAGGCTAAGAAGTAACATGTGTTCAGCTTGGCCTCTGTCTGGCCTCCTCATGGAAAAAAAAACAAAAAAACAAACAAAACAAATAAATAAAACGGCATCCACTTGCTGACATGACATCGTGATTTTTTTTTGTGGTTACGATATATATACTTCTAGCTGTCATTTTTACTGAGTAATGTTCATACAGATTTTTTTTTTTTAAATTCCGGAAAGATTGGGAAGTATGGTGGAAGGCCAAGGTTGGGTTATGCCTCAAAACAGATGCAGAACTAATTTAAAATCTTCATAAAGTAAACAGTATTAGTATTACTTTTTTTGTTCTATTGATCCCATCTGATGTTTTCTTCCTCTTTTCAAAACATATCCTGTTTTCCCGGCTCCCTCTCACTAGTAGTAAATCAGAAAGTTGATCTTTTATACAGTATGTCACAAAGCATCAGGCCACGGCTTACACCTTTCCATCCCCGAACATGTGTGCTCATCACCCCTCTTTATGCATTTGAGATGTTGCTCATCTTTAATAGATAGATCCGAGTCTCTTCCCTTTTTCTACACCCCTCTGTCTCTTGGCCCTGTAAAAGGGAGTATAAATATTTGAGAGGCGAGCAGTTCAAAAGTGGGGAAAAAGAGGCATTTAGCGTAGCCATTCGGAAACACAAATCTGAAATGAGAAACTGTGAAGGGTAAAGGAGGAATGAGAGGAAGGATGCAGGATTGTGAGGCAAAACCTAGAAGTCATCCAGAACAAGCCTTCCATATACGCATCTCTCTCACTCTCTCCTGATTTTCTTCTTCTGCTGTTCCTCTCTTTAATGCTGAATAAATACATAACTTGCAACTCTCTTTTACACACACTCAAACACGCACATGCACGCACACACACAGGGTAGATTTCCATAAAATATTAAAGGAGGTGTTTCCTGTAATTATAGCACTGTTTGCCTCTGTCTCAAAGCCTGATCTGTAATTAAACAGGATTGCACACGCATCTGCCAAAGTAAAGCACGCACGAACACACCTCCACACCTCCAGACACACACACACACACACACACACACACACACACACACACCCACACACTTACACAAACCGAGCGAGATGTGGATTTGTGAGCAGATCGCAGTAATTCATGCTCTCTCATAACACATGCTCAAATTTGTACACAGAAACACACACACATACACACACACACACTCAATAGAATCATTCATAGGCGAACGCTCATACACATCAAGGCTTGAGCAAACACACACGTTCTACCTCCTCACACACATACACACACACACAAATGCACACATAAACACCCATCTTTACCTCATTCCCACAAGAAAAAAAAAAAAACAGGAGTCTGTAATATGCTATCTTTTCTAGACACCCTATTGTGATGCTATCTCCATAACTATCCATATATTGATCCAACTCCCTCCTTCCCTCTCTTTAATTCTCTCTCCATCTGCCCCTCTCCCTCCCACCCCTCACCCCCACAGCCCTTATCTAATCTGGCTATGCCGCTAATGGCAGCCATTCCCAGCCATGAACAAGTGCCATAATGTGCTCTGGTAAGCCGTTATGATGTGAAATGACCCTATTGATTGGCTTGCATCCCCACTGACAAAAAAGAAGTGGCGGCAGTCACTTATTACTGTTAATGAGCTGTGGGATGCGCCCTAAGTGGCACGGCACACGTGCACACTGACACACACACACAAACACCTGCGTGTACGCACAAATGCAGACGCGCGCACTTTGCATAATTGTGTAGGCATTACTCCTACCTGTCTGTGTCCCGCCACATTTCGGCTCGTTAGCGACGGGAGGTCCCACCGTGTGGGCGAGTGACGAGCTTTTAATGGCTGCCACTTGGCATTGTCATGTCGCGTTTTCGATGACTGTTGCATCTGTTTCTATTTTTGCGTCTGTTGTACACACCTGGTGGGTCTGTAATGAACAAAGCAAAAGACTGCCACTTAGTCTGACAAATGATACGAGCTTTTTCTTTTTGAGTAAAGCATGTTTTTGCTCAGATGTGAGCCCGTTGCAGGAGGAGCTGTAGTGTAATGATGGCAAAAACAAAACTGGGAGGTTTGGTTAGTCACCGGTGTGACGAGGCCACAGGCATAGATCTGACTCCGACACTGTCCTGTGTGGATGTAGAAGAAGGGTGTGTATGCCAGACTGCCTTACGAATAAGCGTTTATCTTCTTCTTCTTGATTATGTGTCTGCGTGCGCTCATGGTTGTGCTTGTTTTCCGAGCTGGCAGTGCCTCCTGGGAATAATCCATGGGACACATCCAATCAGCCGCAGTGCATACGCGACACATGTTTTTTTATTCAATCTTCTTGTCTTTTCATCTTCCGCCACCACCAGAACGCTTCCTGCTATTTTCTTCCCAGCTCAGGACAAACGAATAACAGATGTGAGAGGTTGGAACGAACCCTCCCCTCCACTCCCCCCCCCCTTCCCCTCCTCCTGTGCTGTGACTACTCTGTGACAACCTTTGCACTCTCATTCTCTCCTCTCTCCCTCATTCTCGTCTTTTTTTTTTTTCTGTTTCCCTGAAGTCTGCCCATCCCTCGTCCGCTATGTGGGGACATAAAGCTGCACCCATCTCCCACCCGCTCCCACTGGATGACTCTGTGTCTTATTCTGAGACTGTTTGCCTCTTTTGTGTCTGTGTGTGTGTGATCTGGATAATTTTAGTGTTCATGTGCAGACGGGCCTCGGTCCTCAGGGTCCCCCACTTCTACGCAGTGAATCAGAGATTTATTTAATTTACGGGAATGACAAGTCAGCAAAGAGTGGAAGAATAACTGTGTCATACAGTTGTTTTCGCAATTCACCGAGACACATCATTTATTTCAGCGAAACTCAGTAGGGGAACAGCAACAGGAAGTGTTCTGGAAAGTAAAAAACCTTAAAAGAGAAAGGGAATTAAATTGATATTAAAAGTAGTTTTTGTGTTTTAAATAGTTGACCAACAGTCAAGAAACAAAAAAAAAAACTGAATCCTTTCAGAAACAGGGTTCCTGGCTCTGTCTGTAAAGTTTTGAACAGATATTGAAGGTTATGGTGGGATTTTTCTGCTATGTGCTACATACAACACTGAAATGTTCCCATACAAATCAATCAAGAACTTTAGTAATTAAACTATAATTCAATACATTTGCTTATTTATTAGATCCTCAAATGAATAAACCTATGGTGTATCAATGTTGCATACTTAAAAAGATTTATTTATGCAAGGCCGCGGCTGGAACAGAGGATATAGTGGGGTGTCTGGGAAGAGTCAATATTTTCATATGTAAGCCTGTGAAATTAATGACCTAATATCTGCAATGAGAAACCTCGTTTTAAAGACATAATCCTCTCTCTGTTTCTTGGGAAGACAAGACCAACTGAATCAATGAAGGTTTGGGCTCTGGGAAATTATAACTGCATACACACATACACATGCATGGACACAAACACACAAACACACGGGGAATATATCCAAGACAACACACACACACATAGTTTTTATTCTACCTGGAATGCCGCTTTAAGAAAGAGTGTAGTTTTATTCTATTACACAAACCTGTGACAATAAGTACTATCAAATTGAAATTCATTTTCTTTTATTTAAGGTAATTAAGGCTGATTAAATAAAATTTCACCCACAGTCTTATTTCTGTGTGGAACAAAAAGCAGTGCATGACATTTGGCAGCTCTTAAAAGTAGCAATCAGTTACTGTATTAAATCCAAGGGCCAAATACAAGGGGAAACTGTACCTGCACTTTATATAGTGAAAACACATGTTAGAGCAGTGATTTCAAATTTTACTGTAATATGCTCCAGTTCACAAACTGTGCACTTTGAGTTTTCATTCTCAGGTTATATGGCAGAACCTCACAAAGCTTATCAGTTACAGTGCTAGGAAAGACAAAGGCACTTATGCATTCATAAAAGAGCAGTAGTTTCCTGCACACACACACACACACACTAACACACACACACTCACACATGTAGAATTAAAATGCCATTACTTAGCTGGAACGGAGGAGCTCAACAAGACAGAGGAGACGGGGAATGGGAGAAAGAGAGAGACCAAAATGGTACTTAATCCTTTGATTATCCAAATGAATGAAAATCACATCAACACATGAAGACAAGGCCGCGCATCTGTCTCAAAATTAGCTCACCAATTATGTGAGAAGGCTAATGAAGGCAGGGGCTCAGTGTGGCGATAGCTGGCGGCCATCAAAAAGGCTTTTGATTCCATTTGGAGCGGAGACCTTTGAGGGCAGTCTGGTCTGGTGCCAGCTGACCTTCTTTATCTGACCTCTGACCTCCATAGTGGCTCGGGAACTGAGCTGATAGCTGATTTGTTGGCTTGCCCGATAGCCCAAAGAAAGAGTGTGCGCTCCTGGAAATCTTGTTTTCACTGAACTTCTCAGTACTTTGTAGATTTCATAACAAGCACATGATGGTTGGATGACTTGTTAACAGAGTTGCAGCCTTGCAGCACACTGACCCCACACTCATGCTATGCGACTGCCAACGCTGTCTCTCTACACCATGTTTTTAGTATCCATAGGAGGCCGAAGCGGCTGAGGAAAATAGAAAGGATAGGATGGTAGGGGGCATGTAGAGGACAATCATTAGACTGCACAGAAGGAGGGATGAGAGGAGGCAGCTGGGTGTGAGAGGAAGAGAGCGGGAAGCTCAGCAGTCCCCGAGCATCTGGCAACACGTCGCGGGGAGCCACGGTCCCTGTCATTAATAGTGATGAAATCATTTAAGCCATCAGGACTAAACGAGCCAGTTAAGAGACACTCAACGCTACACTTCTGTCTTGAGACGGAGAGGCATCGCCTGCATGCGTGCATGCGTGCGTGCGTGCGTGCGCTGCTGGCATTGACACACAGAGAGGGAAAATAGATGTGTGCATGCGAGGAAGCTGACAGGGTGTAGAAACTACATCATCTATATACACTCCTGTTTCTCATTTTTTACTCAGAGGCTTGTTCCCCATCCTTTAGGGCTAAAAGTTATGCCACCTTCAATATTATTCAAAATATCGTGCTTTGAATTTTAATGTGTTCTGATTTGAGCTGCATAGTGTGTATGTGCATTAGGTAAATTCATGAATGACATCGAGGGGCTAAAATTTATGGTTTATTAAGTCAAGTTTTTAGGCATCAAATTTATTGTCATATGTAACAGTCGTAGGGATTTAAGTACGACACGAGTTAGCAGAAACTATTACGATTTTGCAACATCTGGCCACCAGGTATAGCACAACACAGTAGCAAATAGACAGGTAAATAAATTGTAGATGCAGAGCAAGATGAAGAAAAACTCACACGATAAGTGATAATAAGTCAAAGATTCAACAACATCATTAAGATTCACACAAACTCAAGAATCACTAAAGTTCAAACTCAGAACAAGCTGTTTGCATTTATTGGGTTTACAGTTTGCCACAGCTCTTAAACCTTGTGGTGTTTTCTTTGCTAAAAACTGTGTATCTTGGTTAAATGGAGACCCATTGTGTTTGACATGAGGACCGCAGGACTGAAAAGCATTATAAACTCACCACTAAATAAGTAGAACACTAAATGTGGTCCTTTTTACATCAAGCTCCAGCCTCAGCAGCAACTCCGTCGAATCAGTTTGAACAACAAACAGGTCAATTATCTAAGCTTAGGCACTACTTGTACATTAACTCAGTGTTCTCCACTGTATGTGCTTTATGTCACTGAATACTCTGTTTTTATTTTTTCGTTGCCAGTGAGAGGAACATAAACTGCGTATGTCTCTGTATGATAAAAGTTGGCAGAATCAAGCAGCAAACTGTATTACTGGTGTGCCACAGTTTACAAGAGATGTGCCATCATTAGAGCTGTAGCGAGTGAAGGACCAAACCACTGGCTGAATCTGCCATGAAATACTAGACTGCTGCAATAAAACCTGAGCATCTGCACCAAACTGGAAACAGATGAACCCCGTCAAGGATACATTGTGCTTTTTTTTCCCTCCTCGTTTCCTACGAGGCTGCGGGTCTTCTCTGGATGAGTGGTGAGAATTGTGATTTTTTGCATAATTACATGTGTCGGTGTGCGTGCACAGCGCACAGCGTTTGTGTGTGCGTGAGGTAGAGTGCATACGTGCACGCTGCTGTACTCTTGTCGGCCTTTGTGTGTATCATGTTATGGCCTACACCAGTACCGAGGCCACAAAGGAAATCCATTGCCAACAACAGCACAGCTACTGGCAAAGAGCCATACCACCCCAGAGGCTTATGGGATAGGGTTTACAACCAGAGACAAAGTGTAGGAGGGTGAAATCTGTAAGGGTCACCCTGTGTTATATTTTATATAGTGTCCAGTTATTTTTCAGAAAACTGTCAAATGCTTTCCCAGAATTCCACACTCCTCACATTCTCAATAATGACTGTGTTCATCTCGTACATGTGGAGATAAAAAGCAAACGCTCGGCCTATAGGCAGCTCCGCACTCCATGTACAAATCAGGCTATTAATTCCAAGTATTACACTGATGTAGAGCAGAGTACCAGAGATTTATAGACTACATTAGGAGTCAGACGAGAACATTATGGTGCTTATTGTGAATTAGGGCATGGGCTCTCTGCCTTGTTTGCTCCTGGGGAGAGGTCGTGATATCCCGTTACTTCCTCACAACCCCTCACTCGGAGGGGACAAGTGTGCTTTTTCCATCTCAGTCCCAGACAACTTATTTCCAGTGTGCTGGCTTTCCGTTATATAAGGATATTTGATCTTTGGAAGGCCATGCTGGATGGCTGGTTACACTATACAGATGTACAATGGTGATTGGTTTATTAGCCTTATAAACATAATGATGTGGTGTGTTTTCCTCTTTGGAAAAGCAGGCTAAAGTAACTGTGAGATGGCTGGGGTTGTTCCTCTTTCTTATTCTCCTGGTGGCTCAGTTAGACGATGTGTTATGTTTGTGGTAATTCGTTTGAGTTAGTGTTAATAGTCGACATACGTTTTCTAATGGCATAATGTAGGATTTGAACCCAGAGCCAGAAACCACCAGGCTCACCACTAAGCTAGCCTCACTCCCTCTCCTTTGTCTTGTCATCCTTTTCTTCCCCGTCTCTCCAGTGAGCATCAGCGCTGGCTTTTCGTCAGTGGCGGTGCCGTCTATTGACAGAGCAGTACATTCTAGACATATCTGGGGGATTAAGTTGCAAATTTAAGCAATGGGAAAATCAATGGGTTCCTCTTTTAATTCATGAGAAAGGCTGTCACTGTGAAAAAACAGTAGGGAGATGTGGCTGTTAAGATCACATTCATCCAGGGAGAAGCAGAGGAGAAGGAGGAGGAGGAGGAGTGGAGAGTGAAGACAGCATCCTTTAAATCTCTCCATCAAATGGGGGCAAGGCTGATGGTGGCTTGCCAGAGATAAAACTACCGCAGAAAAAATGGGCCCTTTGTTTCCACCTTTATCATTGGTCGATGCCGCTAACTAACTGCTGGATATTTGAAAGTGATAGAGCACTCATTTTTCTTTATCAGAAAGAAATGTAGTCTGGTTTGGGAGCAGGAGTGTGTTTCTCGTCCACATCCGTGTAGAAACACTATAGTAGTCAGCGGTGCAGGGAGAGCCTGCTGCAAAGGTTTCAAGAAGCCAATAAAAACAGATATCTTCCTGCACAGATGTATATTTTTACTCCTGGATTTTTTTCACGCAAAGTCACGTAGGCCTTTTGTTTACTGTAAGGATTCCAGTCACAGACCTTTTCTGTTGTTTAAACTTTGGCTGCTGCAGAGTAAAAATACAACGAGCTATTTGTAGGAGAGGTGACAGAAAAGAGGGATGTGAGGAAGCAAAGCTTTGCAATGATTGCAGAAAAAAAACACCGTTTTGTCAAACGCAAGTCACTCTAATTCCTGTACATTGGACATTTCTGGCCAACATTCAGTAAAGTCATCACATCCCTGTGTTTTATGACTCCTCTAAACAAGTCGCATTCATCCCCAGGTTACACTCTGGCGCTGTGTATCCCCTGCTGACTTCAGGGGATTTGATTTTTTTTAATGAACAGCTCAATATCTAATTCATTAAAGTGGCTGTTTTATTTGATGCATTCTCCTTACTCCAGCTGAACCAAGGGAGCAAGGCAGGGGATGAGGGGAGATGGCCTCGTTGATGGACGTCCAGTCGCACACACACACACACACACACACACAAAGTGCTCCGAGTGTGTGCCTGCATGTGTCCCTCAGAGAGACTCGAGGGCTCCGGTCGATCGTGGCCCCTTCTCCACAGGGGCTGAGAGCAGTAGTTTTAGTCGGTTTGAATGCTGAAGGACGGGGGCTGTAATTGGCCTCGCACAGACTCTCTCTTGTCATTAGAGGCAGGCTAAGGGGAGGGCTCAACAATTGGTGTGGGCCGCACTGCTAGTGTTTTCTCTTTTCCTCTAGGTGTCTATTTGTCAGTGAAAAGGCACTGGGAGGCATGTTAGGATTTAGTAGCTGTATTAGAAATGTAACCCATGGCACTGCTTTGCGAGCATATGTGATGCGATTGAGCAACATGTAGTTTTTCCATCAGCACCAGTAAGAGGTAGAGATCTCACAGTTTATCGGCCCCTGCTCACACCTACTTCAGATGCTTTGCAGTCATTGGCTAAGCCGGATGGAGAGGAGTCGGGTTTGTGATCAAGGAGAACTGAAAACACTTGTGGCTCGAGAGTCAATTGATGGACGTTTTTGATCTCCTACTTTGTTATCCTTTCTTTGTTTTCACCTTTTCTGAGAAAGATATTCTACGCACAAGCCTTGAACACTTAACTGAAGTGGCAGAGCAGTTTCCCCTCTTGGCTTCAGCATTCTGCGAATATCATTGCAACCCTGGTAAGCCTACGTACGTGCTCTTCTACCTGGTCTCGTCAAATGTAGACACACTACTTTCCCATCACCACCTTGTGTTTGCAGGTCTGCTCTTTACTACTCTATAATTAGCATGTCTCTCAATCAACAGCTCCTCTGTGGTCAAAAGTCTTATCTCTGCATAGACTGCACTTTTTACACATTCATCCCCCTGCAAGACACATGTATCATAGCAACAGATACGAGAGGCACAGTTCATCCAGAGGTAAGTAAAAAACATGCATTGCATAATATAAAAAAAATAGGGAATGTGATATACAGAAATGTTGGAGGCCCTGAAGAGAAACAAGTAGAGAGAGAGAAAAGGTGTATTAAAATGAAACAGAGGACCTTGGTGGAAATATAAAAGGGGTCAGAGTAAGACTGGAAGGGGCTCCCTGGTGGGGGCCTGGGGGGGCAGCTTGGGATGTGTCAGGTGCATGAGCCGCGCTCTGCGCCGGGCAGTGTTGTTGTTACACCGAGGGCAGCGCCACAAGTCCGAAAGTATTGATTTCCCGCCTTGTCGAGAGGCAGAGAACTGTCATGTGGAGAGCACTGACCTTGGTACACACACTAAGACAACTATTCCCCCCGGCCCCCCACGGCACAGAGAGGAGAGGAGAGACGAGCAGATGCAAGACACAGCAGAGGCAAGCAACAAACAGCAATGAGCTACCAGGTCTCCTGCGCAAGACGGGGGGGTGGTGGGGTGAGGAAGAGGAAGAAGAGAGAAGAGGTGAGCCTGAGAGGAAGAGAGGAAAGAGAGAGAGAGAGAGAGTGAGAGAGAGCTTTCATAAAAAAAAGGAGGAGGAGGAAGCAAGAGAGATAGAGAGAGAGAGAGGGAAGCTAACAGTCAAAGCAAGGGCCAGTTCCCCTGAGTTGTCAGTGGGCAGGCCAGTGTCTGGTGATCACGCTGTTTGAAATGACAATGGCTTGACTTGTATTTTCCTCCTGAGACCCAACTCAGATCTATAAGCCAGAGAGAGGGAGGGGAGGAGGGAGGGGTGGGTTAGAAGAGCAGAGAGAGAGAGAGAGAGAAAAGGCTGGTCATAAAAAGAGACGATAAAGGAGCGAGAGGGAGGTAGGAAATAGTATGAGAGACAGGATGAAAAAAGAAAAGTGAGCGGGGGGAAAGGAGTAAGAGATTGACTCCTTCTGTCTCTGTATCACTGCTGTAGTTGTAGCCTTTGACATCTACAGAGAGAGACAGAGAGGAAGGAAGAGAGAGAAGGCAGCAGCAGCAGCAGCAGCAGCAGCGGCGGCAGCAGCAGCAGCATCAGCTCAAGTGAAATGTTTTTCATGTGGAAGCTCCATCAGGATTTGACAACAAAAAGGGCTCCCTGTCACCTGCAGCTACACGGCAGGGCTCATCCCCAGTCACTGCAGAGCGCAGCGCGAAGAGACAGACAGAGAAAACACAGCCTACAAAGAGCTCTCCTCGGGTTAGATCAGGGTGACAGACACTTAAGAGACCCGGCTTTAGTCACACATCTCTCGCCTCAGATCAGGGTGTTTTGCTAACAAGCTCAGCAGCAAGTTCCCCCACGCTTGTGCACTGAAGCTTATGAATCAAGGCCACTTTTTCATGATGAAGAGTTCTGTGTAGAATTGTAAGGGAGTCTATTCAAAAAGTCTCTTTTTTCGGAGAGTCTCAAAGAAGTGGAGTCCTAATTGAATTAGCTGACTTATTAGAGTTTGACATTGTAAGCTTGGCTATAAGTAAGGAAGTGGGGACTTGGGAAGTGGATTTAAAGAGCAGTGTTGGTTTTGGTTCTAATTTTACACTCTCCTGACACACATTATTCCCCTCAGCTGCAGTTAGGCCCAGATATGGTAATGCTAATAATATGTGTGCAAAGGGGTTTAAGTGGCTCTCTCACCTCAATTGCCAAGCCTGTGGAAACACAGTGGGTCTGTAAACCTGGTTGCTAAATCCTTATCAATGGTGCGGACTCATCCTTTATGGATGAGGCAAATATAGTGAAATGGAGATACTGAGTGATTGTAACATTCAAGGGAAAGAACAAGCAACCTTCCTCATCCTCCGCTCATCTTTGTCTGCTCACAATCCTCTTATTTCCACATGACTTCAAGGGGAAAAAAACAGACTAAGCACACCTTTGGCCATAATACTGTTTAGTGGCCTTGATGCTGAGGTTCGCTTCTGTTATTCTGCCTTAATTTGGTCAAATCTAATTGCTAATTACACTCGCTTTCATTATCTCAGTGGGTTAAATCCAAGGGCTTTACCAGTGTTATCTTTACTCGACGAAAGAAAGAAAGAACCTTTGATCAAGATTAAACCACATATACTCTCCTTTGGTCTCCACAGAAACACACATAGATCCACACAAGCGCATGAACGACCTGCACAAATTTAATGAATCCGTTTCATCTGCCTTCTTGACTTTCTCTCTCTGTGCCGTCAATACTCACCTCTTTATGCCCTAAGAGCACAATTTCTAAAAAGTACAACTTCATGCTTTTGGAGAAGTGTATTAAATGATAGCAAATGCTCACAATAACTTCTTAATGTTAAGTTTTTTTTTTTGCTTTCAGTCAATACTAATCTGCTCTTAGAGCATACCAGCCGGTCAGTAATGTGTTAAAATGACTGAGGCAGTGATTAACATCTTAATGTTTTGCTTCATGTTGATTGTTAGCTTCCTTTGGGAGCACAAAAGGAACCTTGTGGCTTTCACCACATCACCAGGAGTGCTCTGACCATTTAAAAACACAGAAACACAAACACTGGCATTCATTACACCTCCCAAAAATATAGCGAGACAACTGGCAGCAAACAAATGAATAAATGTAAGCCTTCACAATTAGTCCTCGCTCTCCATGGGTGTATAATGGATCTCACTACACAAAACGATTACACGCCACTCGAGATAATGACAGATCGTGCTAAAAGGAGCCACTTTACCCACTCGTTCAGCTCTCTTTGGGGGTATCATGCCATGTGTGCCTGTGGTAAAAAGGGACATCCCTCCCTGGGTGCCAGGGGGCATAAGGCCAAGCGCATGCCCTGCCTGACACATGATAAACTTGGGGACAGGTGACCAAAGTGAAGCGGGCCATTCTTTGCATTCCAGACAAGTTTACGAGTAATGACAAGTCCGCAAAGAGCCCACATGTCACTTCCACCTCCCATAAATCCAGCAGCAAAAAAACAGGTCAACACTGTCGATGGTGTCAACAGGTATGATGGAATGAGGGAGCATCAAGGTTAGACATTTCGACGATGTAATGGCAACTCTTTTTTTTTTTTTCTCTGTGCTTAGCATAGAGAGGGCCGCATTGTACTCATTCCAACATCAAATTTGGCATCTTCTCAATAGCTATCAAAAGTAGTGTTGAGTGCAAATGCCAGATTACTACGCAGCAGCTTCCACGCCAGAGGGTAAAGAAATACAACCTGATGGCGGACTGCAAAACTGCATGGTGACAGGATCGGGTTCAGCTGATGCTACAGTTTATTATTGAAATGAGGGTTAATAATTAGGAATGAACCTAACTCTGTTTTTTTTAAAGCAAGAAAAAATATCAGCACACAAGAGGGTGTTCATGTCAGTATATTAAATATCTATTAGAGTGAAATCTGCAAATTATTTTTTTTTTATTTTTAAATTTAGAAAAAATATTCAAAAATGTTGACATCTTTAACAAACCAATGCACTCACACTACACTGGTGACAAAAAAATGTTGACTGTAGATTGAGCTAAGGTTGCTATGTCTTTTTTAAAGTTCATCGTCTGCTTTAGCAGAAGATTTGAAAAAAAAAATGTTCACAACATCATCATGTAAGCGCTCAACACACGGCATTTCATTTCCATCCTTGTTTGTCTCTGTGTTTTGTTTTTTTTTTGCCCTGGTCTTGTATCTATCCCACGTATTCCCCACTGCCCATGACATACTGGAAATGCCTGGTTAAGTGCTGTTCTGACATTAGCTGAGTGTAGTCACAGCATTTGGCCTGGGGACAAATGCTAGAAAGGCCCTATAAATATGGATGCCACCCACCCCTCCTCTTTTCTCCCGCTCTCCCTCGGCTCCCTGATGAGTTTGCATGTGTCTGTGTGTGTCTCTGTGTGGCACGCCGTTTGCTCTGTCACACCATGTCCCCACTGTTTGTTTACTCACACTGACAGAGATACACTGGCTTGCCGTCGGTGCTCACCACCTACGCCTGTGAACCAAGTGCCAAAGAGCTTGCTAATGCTTCAGCTCCCCCTGTAAATAATGCATCCGCAAGTGCCAGGCAGCTAGCAAAGCGCCGTGGCTCCAGCTGTCTGAGCTATTTCATAGGCTGATGGGTCTGTTAGCCTACACGTCACTCTCAGTTTGCCTGCGTGCGTGCGTGTGTGTGTGTTAGCGAGTGTCACTGTCACCCGCTGTTACATCGCGGGGCATTGCACCCTGAGAGCTCAGTGCTGCGTGAAAATGATGCCAGCCGAGCCAGGCGTCTTCCTGCGTGCCCACCTCCGCCTTCAGCGCTGTGGCGGCCCTGTGGGTGCCCCGTGGCTGCACTGATGCCAGCACGTGTGGAGCTGCTGGGAGGGTCTCCACAGGGAGGAAGTGGGCCATTAGTACAGTCCTTGCCCTGGCGTTTTACTTCACTTCAGTACACATCACAGAGGGCCGCCCTCTCACTAACTAGCTAACACATGCTAATTAGTTTGGCGAGAGAGCCAGTTCCTTCTTGCTTTGGGAGCATATGTGTAGCTCCAGAGCAAAGCGGGCTGAGAGGACCTGGCCAGAGAGTGATGCTGCTTCATTAAGTTTTCTTTAATGCACTTCAAGTAAATGTGGAACAGTAGCTCAGTGCTTTAGAGTAGCCTGGAAAATATGAATGATGGAGCCAGAGTTCAGTGTTGTCTTGGGTGATATACAACTCACTGCTTCAAACAGGCATCTCACATAAACTGTTGTGCTTTCTGACTTTGCCTACCTTCCAGATTAGTGTGGTGTGCCATCTGCTCTCCAACCAACTCGTCTTTCCTGCAACGTCTTCATTTTCTGGAAACAAGAACAACCACAGGCTTAATGAAACTTAATGATGATAGTCATAACACAACAATAATCCAGTGGTCTGGAAAACTAATCAATGCGTCTTCTCTCCTTCCCCTAATGACCTGTGAAAACAAAGCAATAAAAAGGCGGCGTGTGTTTATTTTGGCCAAAGCAACATGCTGATAAGAGTGGCTGGCTGATTAGCGCAGAGCAAAGCCAAGACGGTCACAAAGATTAGGACGCCACACAAAGCAAATGTCACCACACAAGGTGAAGGTGCATGCGTGTGCATTTTTAAAACTTTCCTCTACATGGAAAGTTTGCTGGCACTTACACTCAACTCTTCAACACAGTAGGCTTTTATCTATGTGTAAAGGAGATGAAGACTTCTTTGTAAATGTTTGTACACTGTGATTTTCTTGTTACTGTAACTCCGGTCGGTGGTGGTAGTCGTTCGAAGTAAAGCCGCGGTAAACACATGTTGTTTCCCTTGCATTCTGTGTGAAGTGGCCGACCGGCTTGGCCTTCATTTTAGCATGCTTCATGTCTTTGAGTCTTTAGTTGATTCCTCCCAGACTCCGGCGCTCCACCACAAATCATTGTGGTGTGCTCGGTGCAGCTTTGGGACACAAATGTGCCCCTAAAGTGATGCAGAGGCACCGTTCCTCAGATTCATCTTTTTTCTTTTTAAGTGAGAAACAAAAAACCAGGGGATAATTTTTTTTAAACAGGCTTTTGATTTCCACCGTTGTTTCGCTGTGTTATGGAAAGTGTTGGTTTGAGTGAGTGCTTTTAATTAGTTAAGTACAGAAAGGGGGGGAGGAAGAAGGAAAATTAACATTTTGTTTTCACACTGTAGAGGGAATTATAGAAACGACACAAAAAAGGGGGGGAAAGGAAAAAAAAGAGAGATCATAACATGTATGCATTTGTGTAAAAACACACAAATGCACTCATTTATTCAAAGCCATCGTGTCACTCATACAAATAGGGATCAATCATTGCACGATTCACATCAATGGAAATTAATGTATGTACATGAGCTTCCAAGCACACAGAGATGGAGACCACCTTAACATCGTCCTCCAGGGTCCAAACCAAATATAAGTCATGCATACTGTATTAGAGCACACGCAGTTTGTAAAATTCTCAGAGTGATTTAACAAGCCCTGTAATAAATGTATTTTTTATTCCCTGGTCAGATCATATGAATTCCTAAACACACAACACATTTCACATGACAACATGGGAGATCAGTGTCAGGTGGATTACATGGAATGATGGGGTGATGTGTCTTTTTTTTTTCCTGCTTGCTGGAGAGCCTGGTGTCCTGATTAAAAATTTCAGCTCCACTGCCTTTCTAATTAATTAGCGAGGCCACTCAGAGGAGCGCTGTGGACCAATTAGTCTCTAGCAAGCCGATGATGCCTATCGCTACAGCATCACTGTACAGCTGTCGCTCCCCGCTCCAAGGACGGCTGGGGATGGACCCTCAGGTGCTCGCACAGGTTCAAACAGCAGTGTGTGTGCATGCACACTACATCAGATGCATGCATTCACACAGCATACAGCATAATAATAATAATCGTTTTAATAATTATAGAAAAAGAAGAGATAGACACAATATTGAGGTACAGACATGGAACATGGAACCAGAAAAAAAATATATCCCGACTGAGCTCATTTTTCATTCAGTAAAATGATCTTAAACAACAATAAGCCTGAAAAGTTAAATGAGAAATAAGTGTTTAAATCTGAATCAAATAGAAACAGCTTTTGTGATGACTCAGTGATTCTAAAGCAGTTTATGATGAGAGTTTGACTGCAGACAGTGATGGAAAAATTAGCTGATAATTAATTAGTCACTCAACAGAAACTAGATCCAGAGCAAATTTGACAATTTGGTAATCACTTAGATAATTTAACAAGTGAAAATACAAATAATTTATATTTTTTGGCACTTGATACTCAGTTCTTTAATCTTACATTATTTGCTTTGGAAATTACAGAATCGATAAATTGCCTGAGAAAATAACTTTTTATAATTTATATCAATGCTTAAAAGAAATTTAGGATATAATTTGAGACCATAATAACACTGCAAATTTTTAATGATTTGTGCAAACTTGAAAAATGGTATGTTAGTTCAAAGATTCAGTAAGGCGCGCAGCTGGAAAACATGAATATGGATCTAAAGGAAACAAAGGCACTGTTAAGACCATCAGCTTCAGTTTGTCTGTTTGCTGCACTGATGGACTAAAGACTTTTATATCACAATACCATATATTTGCTTTTTTTTAATAGTACACAGTTGCACGGCTGTGAAGGTCCAGACAAAAGCCACCTAAAGACACTGAAGCTGAACCTCTTTCATCCTGATCCCCTACAGAAAAGCAGATAAAAATAAGGTGGACCGCTTTCTGTTCCTGATGGTGAATTCATCCTGCGTGCTGACCACAGGGCGGGGTGGGGAGGTTGGAGGGTGGGGAGGTGTCTGCATTTCTTCGGAGGGGTGGCAGTTTGCTGACTTTGTGAGAACGGACTAGTTATAAGACCGAAGAAGCTCATTTCCACTTCAAGGGGTCGTCTGAAACATGGCATCAGCAGGCCTTTCTGTTGGCTCTCGCTCCCTGTACACTTGAACGTGTGTGTGTGCAGTAATGCATATGTGTGCATGTTCACACACACACATATGCACACACACACACACACATGATCTGATCGTCTAACATTCACAGATATTAATAATGTCTCAACATTGCCTCCTCTCCCAAAGCTTAATGCTTATTCGTACTTGAGGAAAATGCGCTGATGCAGTTTTTCCTTAAGAGTGAAAAACAGCCAAAAGCTAACAAAAATGTGGAACTTCAAAGCACCAGACGGTGGTGGGTACACATTAATGATCACATCACACACAAATGCACACGTAACGCCATGCAAATAATTTGCCTTCTCTTACAAGTTTAATTATAAAATGGAGAGCGGATTGGCACGTTTGAGCATAAAAATGTGTGTGTGTGTGTGTGTGTGTGTAAGTGTGTGTGTGTGTGTGTGTGTGTTTTTGCAGTGCAGATACATCCTAACAGGAGCCCCTCTGCAAGCACAAACAGTCAATATTGTAGTGGCTGATTAGTATGAGAGGAGGGGATGAATGTTGGAGAAGGACTCTCAAGAGCCACCCATGAAACATGGAGAGGATGTCAAAGCATTTTGTTCCCATCTCATTCATTAGATCTAACCCAGGCTCGTGGACGCTCTGAGTTCATTCACAATCACACACAAACACACAAACACACACACACACACACAAACACGCACACAAAGACAAAAGAAAAAGGCAAACACACTAAAAAAAAAAAACCAACACTGTTGCGAACAGTTGTAGTTATTAGATCGGCATGTCTGACATTTTGTCGACATAAGTAATTAATTTAGCCTTTCTTTTGGGAAAGTCCAAAGAGCCCAATTAACATGGCTAATATTGCTGCATCGTGTAAAAACATCATTTTTTAATACAGAGGGAATATTCAAATGACTTTCCTTCATTATTCAAATGTATAAGCAAAGTCATCACTGGGGAAAGAGACAAGATGGGATTCACACTCGCAGGAAAAAGAAAATGATAATCAATCTTTTATTTCTGCAAAGCAATCAAATATTCAGCATATATGTTTTTCCCTTATCTTGGTTTTCTTTATTTGTTTCATTTGAAATTTAAGGGTTTCCTACAGTTGCTCTCCATATTTCTCACTAATAATGCATAGGCTTGTTTTTTTTGTGTGTGTGCATTAAGGAAGTGTCATATAGTAGCAATAACTGTTAATTATTTAATTTAACAGATGGGAAAATCTTGGCAGCAAATTTTGCCTGGGTGCAGTTTGCTATTTAATTGAAATTCTAAAGCAAGTTGAGGCTTTGGAGGAAGAGGATTTTTGACTTTTACAGTTGTTCCAGTTCACAAGCTCAGACAGGAAGCCAGGCCAAGACTCACTCAGTTGCCAAATCCCACGTCTTTGTAAGCAACATGCCGCACAACTGGAATCAGACAAAAATTGTTCTTAATTTAGAGAGTGAAAATGTAAAGGTCAGAGGCAGCAAAGAGGGACCTTTTGTAGTTTATTTGAATCTGTTTTCATAGATTGCTATTGTGGTACTGTGTTTTCTATTTTCACGGCTCGTTCGGGTATTTGTTTTCTAGCGAACTCCGGGGGCCCCACTACTGCAAGGCCCGGGCTCTTGGCTCTACTCTCCCACTCGTATAGCTATAACAAAGTCAATATTACAAAGAGGTAACACATGTCGAGGTATGCTTCAGGCCTGCCCTGGCGCTGTGATCCTGGACTGGGACACACACACACACTCAAACACACACATACACTGAGTAAAAGAATGCATGCCTTCAATAGTGCGCTGCCTACCTCCATGAAGAAAAATGTATCCCACTTTTTTTTTCAACCTCTTTGCAAATTTGTTCTCTGGTTCAAGCTGGTATTTTGACTTGCACACATGTGAAATTGTTCATGTATGTGTGTGTGTGTGTGTGTGTGTGTGTGTGTGTGTGTGTGTGAGAGTGTGTGTGAACTTCTCCTCTTTCTGTGTTATGTGTGAGCGCAAAGTACTTGTTGGTGTCTGTGCGTTCACATAAATTTTGAGTGTGTGTGTGTGTGCGTGCGTGCGTGTGCGTGTGTGTGTGTGTGTGTGTGTGTGTGTGTGTGTGTGTGAGGGCCAGTTTGTTTTGTTTTTCCCTTACTTCAGCACATCTGAGAGAGCTTTTCTGGAACTCCTGAGCCCTGTCCAAACAAAGATGGCCGAATGTGAGGGATGGAGGGGAGGTGGATCAGGGTGTGCGTGCGTGTGTGTCTGTGTGTGTATGCGTGTGTATGTGTGTGTTTGTGATTTTTCAAGTAAGCTGGGACCAGAAGGGCCTTGCGAAAAAACCAAGAGGAGGGAGAGAAAACCGAGCCCCTGAGAAAGGCAGCTGGAAACACGGAGACTTGCGGTCTTTCTCCCCCCCCACACAACACACACACAACACACACACGCAAGCATGCACACACACACACACACACACGCACACACACACACACACACTTCTCCTCCTCTTCCCCCCGCCACTCTCTCCCCTGGTCCAGCTGCACTCAGATGTGTCTGCCTGCCCCCCACCTCCCGCCCCATCCCACCTCCCTGCCTCACCCCTGCTCCCCCAAACTCAATGCCACTGCCAAGGAGAGAGAGAAAGAGGGAGAGTGTCGCAGCTGGTAATACTTACTGGCCATTTTACCGCGGTAAAGGCATGAGATTCATTAGGCCAGGGCCCGCGTGTTTTGTGCTGAGTACTGGCCGTGTTATTGTTAGGATGTGGTAAAATTATAAATATGGAGGGGTGAGGGGGATTAAGGGGGGGGGGGATGCAGGGATCTAAGTGGAAAGGGGTTGGAGAGGAGGCAAGAGCGAGGTGGGGGGGGGGGGAGTGTGGTGGGTGTTGGTTGTTGTGGTGGTGGGGGGGGCATGCCACTCATTA
>JAQMCX010000043.1:2240830-2264995 GCA_029814765.1 Acanthurus leucopareius | reverse complement strand
CCCCCCCCCCCCCCCCCCCCCCCCCCCCCCCCCCCCCCCCCCCCCCCCCCCCCCCCCCCCCCCCCCCCCCCCACGCCACTCATTAACTCCTCTGTTACAGTCTTGTTTCTCATGATTGGGTGGCAATAAAAAAGTCTGTCACAATTTGTCAAAGTTAATGACTCAATGGCACACCAGCTCTCAAGGGCTGGAAGACACGCTAACATATGTCGAATTAGTCAATAGCTTTATAATTGCAGAAATAAGGATTCCGGCTTTAGCCAAATGAAGCGGACTTAGAAGGTCCTGGGAGGGAATTTGCAATTTGGTCAGGTCGATTGCAGAATGGCAATCACGAAAGGCTTTTGCGCCGCTCTCCTCACGCAATTGTTGAGCTTCTCTCTTTCTCTTTTTTTGCTTCCTTCTTTTAACTTTCCTCCTCTCCCTCCCTCCCACCTGTTAGAGCTGCCGTGTGTCTTCTTTGTGACCTGTGGCTCTGCGACAGCGTCTAGCCTCCACTTCAGCCCCTCTATCTGTGAACTTTGTATGACAGATAAAGACTAAAACACCCAGATTGACCGTCCTTTGGTCTGCCGTCTCCCTCCCTCTCCTGTTGTCCCACCACGCGCACATAAAACACACACACTTGGAGTCATGCAAAGACACTCCTCACTTCTCTCCCTCATTGTGTGGCTTTGGGAGTGACACACTTGTCACTGCAGTAATGTAACCATTGGTTGAATACTCTCTCTGTCTCTCCCTCCCCTTTCTGTCTGTTTCTCTGTCTTGTGTCCTATTTATCTGTTTCATTTGCTGACTGAGACTGTAAATACTAATAAAAGTCACAGTTTCTTCTTGGAGAGTTTATCTAAAGAGGGAACTACGAAACTGAATCAGGAGCAGTCTTCTCACTATGCCGGTTAAGGTAAATGACTGCACAGATCTTTCATAACAACAGTTTAGGGCCACTTTTGAAGATATTTTATGATGTGCTCTTTCGTAGACTCGGATGCAAGTTGATGTAGCACTTGGTTGCATATTCTGAGCAGGGCAATAATCCCCAGTTCAGCGTAGCTTATACATAGTTTTGTATTTCCACAGCTGTTGGGTGTGCAGGCCCAGGTGTTTACAAGTAAACCAGCATGCTGACACACTGTTTGAACGAAACTCTGAGGAAAGAAACAAATATTATTGCCTAGTCGTGTGTCTTGAAAACCAGCCAATCAGTCCACAGTAGTGTTCGGGTTAGTTAAAAAAACACATAATTTGGAGATTGCTTACATACAATTAGTGCAGGCTTTTTTACATTAAAAATGGTCAAAGAAAATAAAGAGCTATTGGTGAGATTAAAATCTAGGAATTCTTCCAAGATTTCTCTGGCTGGAAGCTAGTTCGGGTAGGGGAATTCACTGAGTGTGGGTGTTTGTGTGTGTGTGCACATGTTTGCATGAGAGGGAATGTGGGAGAGTGTGTGGGCGCTTGCATGTGTGTAGTTCAGGAGGTATAGTCCCACCCTGTAGACTAGTGTGATGACTAAATGTCAATTTGGGGGGAGTCTCAGCAGTCCTGGCCTCCTGTCGTCACGCTGCTGTTAAGACTCCTCTATGTGTGTGTGTGTGACTGTGTGTGTGAATGCGCGTCCCCTCGCCCACGCCAACCAATGATTGCCATGGAGATGTCCCCTCGCAGAGAGGGGTCGGCAGTATGTCTGGGCTCTGACTAATACTTTCTGTTTGTGTTGGGGTGTAGATGGGGAGGGAAGCATGAAAGCAGACGATGTTGGTCATCTTCTCTCCCCTCTTACTCTATTCCCATCAACCCTGACCCCTCTCCACCATTACTCCAATCTTTTTTTTTTTTTTTTTTTTTGCTGCTGCTGTCCCCTTTTCCTTTTTCTCTCCCTCTCCTTGCTCTTTTCTCTTCTCCCCCCCCTTCAAACATGCTTCTGGTTGCACTGTGTGGTCATGTCACTCCCTCAAGTCTCCAGACAGAAGCTGGAGTGTTGGTGCGGTGCCGGCTGTCACTGTGGTATTTGCATTCGGTGGAGACGATCAGTGGGCCAGCGAGTGCAGGTGTCAAGTCTGACAGGGAGTTGTCCTTATCTGGCGCAGGTCTCTCCCTCTGATAGGCTGAAGGTCAGAGCAGATCTACTATATATTGAAGACAATGTTTTATTTTCTTTCCTTTTCCTGTCCACACAATAGTTGGTGATAAGGACACGTGTCTCTGAACAATGTGGCGTCTAACAACTTGCAGAGTGATTGTTGACTTTTATCAGATTTTTATGGCCGAAACAGTTAGTTCATCAACAAAACATTACTGACAGTTTGGATTATTGATTAATCTTTTAAGTTATTTATCCGGACACGATAGCAAACATTCGTCAGTTTCAGCTTCCTAAATGAAAAGTTTTCCGGCTTCCGTCTGTTTTTTTTCGCCCTGTAAATGTAAAATTTGTTTTTAAGATTTTTGGGTGGTATGAAGAGTAAATTGATTATATCACTTTGTATTCTGTTGATTAATAATAAATTGATTGTAAAACTTAAAACTTAAAAACTACACTAAAACATTTTTATGGCTCCTTTTCATAGCAATTTGATGTTGAAATAAATAGTACCTATATTTTACATAAACATGTTAAATAGAAGAATATTTTTAAGAAAGATCCCTGAGATATGTTTGTTAACAACCAAAGAAACCGTATGTGACGGAAAAAGACATGAATATTCATAGGAAAAATTGTGACCACAATGATTCGTCAAAAAACAAACAGAAGATCTCCTCAATTTGGTTAATAAAGACTTATGATCAACATATGTACTCAGTGGGACATTTTACAGTTGAAAAATAAACTTTTAAGTCCTCTCTGGTGAACAAACTATGAATCACCACCAACATATTTTTGGAATTTCTGTACAGCAATTTGTTATTTATTGTCTGTATATAAAAGTTGCGTCACACAGGAGAAAACTGGGAGATCTCGCCTGATGTCTTTTTGCACAGCACTTTTTTTTCAACCTTCCTACCTCCCCTCAGCAGCTCCTCTCTGCCTCCTACACCTTTGCTGCAACACCTCTTCCCCACCTTTTCGATACACCAGCTTGCCTGACTCCCCCCCTTCAAACCCACCCCCTTGCTCCCTTGCTATCTCACTTCTCTTCCTTTTTTTTTTTTTTCGACCAGCGTTCCTTTCGTTTTCTCTCTTTCTCTCCCTCCATTCCCTCCCTGCCTCCCCTAGCACCCCTGCTTTGAACCTGGCCTTGAATCTGTGCACCCAGAGGTCTGTCACTGGGCAGATGGTTTGATCTCTGGCTGGGGAAATGCTTTGAGGGGAGCTGAGAGGGGCCAGGGGTCTGCGCCGAGGTCCTCTGCCTGGACCTGCTGTCTACACAAAAGATGGGAGAAACTGGTTCTCCCTTGATGATCGTGTATTTGAACTGAGAGTGTAGTCCGGTGTTAACAGTGCGGTGCAGCTCTCCATCTGTATAGGCTGCACCGACTGAGAGCGTGGCATATGATAGCGAGATCACATGGCCGGGATTCTGATCTGCAGTATTGTACTATAAGGCTCCCTCTCTCTCTCTTTGTTTCACAATATCAAAGCCAGCTGGGTCTTTTAACCGTCCACTTCATAAACAAGCATGACTGTCCTGAAGTACACGCACGGCCATTTATCATGAGAGTGAGTCAGAGCAAAAGTTTCGTCACTGATCTGATTTGAAATTTCTTGGGGTGGTGCTCATCACAGGGAGATTTACTTTCTGTGACTGTCTCAAACCACACAGAGGAGGCAGGAATGTTGGAAGCAGACGTTTAGCTGAAGTGCGTGCTTGTTTGTTTCTAAACTGTTGTGTCTGTGTGTGTGTGTGAAGAACCACTGGTCAAAGTTGAAATTGGACGTCATCGGGACTGACAGCGGATGACGGATGTCATCACTCACAGTTCAGTTGTTTGGATTGTGTACTCATGAACTCCAGATTCATGTTCTTGATTAGCGATTGTAATTTCATTGTTAGCGGACAGCAAAACCATGTTTCGCACATTTGTTATTAAAAAGGTTAAAGTAAGGATTTGACAGGGCCAATGGCATCACACAGAGCCGGATACTGTAAATATAGTGAGCTTTTCCAAAATGTGACTTTATCTGTCAAATAATCTTATTAGATTTAACCCAGTCCTGACATTTTCTTCGCTACGTCTGTCACTTCTGCCCTACTGCCTCCCGCTGGCTTAGAGTTATCACCCTTTAATTTTGGGGTCAGCGGGACGTAAGGTTGATATATCAAGACAAAATAGTGCTGCAGTACCAGCAGGTGAAAGTAAAGTGTAACAAGACTGAGAGGCACTGCCAAACATCTGAAACTTATGTGTCAGATTTTCACAAGACACAATATTCACAGATGAATTCTATTGTTTCCCAGTTTTTTGTTACATGTTTATTTACCTCATTCACGTCATTTCCTAACTTCATTTTCAAATTTGAGCCTTTCGCGACTATAGCCTTACAGTGAGTTGATTTAAAAAAGGGCTAAGTCCAAACACTGTTGCAGCTTTTTGTGTAACATTTATCAGATTTGTGGTACATTCCTGATTGGCAATGAATCTCAAAATCTGTTAGGTCACAAACAGCATTAATTAAGGGTGCGTGCAAACAACAGACATGGCAGCCTCCTTTTGTTTGACTTAAAGAGAGGAGGGGAAAGAAAAGGAAGAAAAAAAAAGAGAAGGGTCCCAGGTCTCCATATGAATACATGAAAACACATGCTTCTCTTCTCCTTCTGTAATCCACCGGGGACTCACGCCCCATTTGGTTCCCATTAGCATAGCTCTGGTCGCTCTGCCCCGTGTCAAAGCCCAGACGCACAGCTGCACAAAGGACAGGGACCTCTGGCTCTGACTGCCAGCCGCTGGGCTCAAAACCAGAGCTGACATGAAGGAAGGGCCTTACACTGTGGGGATTTCAGAGGGAAGATAATAGTCTCCTCCGTCGACTACAGTTTCCCCTCCTGTACAGTATGTGACGCTTTTTTTACACTAATGTCAGTGCACAAGTGATTAATCGTTGTTTCTTTTGTAACACTTTGCAAGGCAAGAAAGCATTGTTTCAAGTCACATCCAATGTACAAAATCAAACAAGCAAAAATTAGCCTTGGCATGAGGTATTTGCTCCCCTGTATCTTGTGGCGTGCTGTGTCCGACTACAAAGACTTTCTTTATTCGGCGTGTTTTATTTGTCACCTGTTTCCAATATGGACACTGTGAAGTCTCGATCTATCTGACGGAGCCAGGGCCAGTTTTATGACACGCAAAGCTGCTGTGCCTCTTTTCCTACACACACACGTTGGCTGCACATTTCTGGCAGGAAATTGACAGCATTTCAGCAGCTAACTCATGGATGAGATAATATCTTGTGGGTGGAAGAGAGGACAAGATGCTCCCAGTGTTTTACAATGACCCTAAGAGGAGACAAATTTAAATCCGAAGCTGCTGCTGCGAAAGCTGAGGCTCGCAAACACACTCACACAGGCACACACACACGCACACAAACACATGTGAGCATACACACAGGGTTTTCATTTAAATCTCGGCTTTGCTTAACTTACCAAACAAGAAATGTGGTCTGTGGCTGTGTGTTGAACATGGTAAAGGTTTCAATTAAAGTAGGAGGAACAATACCCACCCAGCATCCAGCAGCTGTCTGAGTTGGCTCTCCCTTGTACGCTGTCAAGGGAGGATACAGAGAGGCTGAAAGGGACTAGTGGTGTTTTAGTGGTGTTTTTAATGGCATATGGTTACAACATCAACCTTGAAAAATGACAGTGTAGTAATACAGTTGTTCAGGATATTAGTTTAGGATCCTTCTTAGTTGGATTCCTAAGACTTGCAGTAGCCAAGACACTGTCTTTGTAGATCTCTACATATGCTGCTTGGTTTAAGGTTGAACTTATTTGCATGTATCGGTATTGATCCTGGGCCATGAAGCCTGTATTTTCCCCCGGTCTTTTTTTAAAAAAAAAAAAAAATCCTCCTGGACCCCCTGACTACAAGAGTCCAGGCTGAAGCCATCTTGTTCTGCAGCTTTCCCCTTTCCTGCATTTTTTCAGTCCATCTGTCCCACTAACAGTCTTTTAATTGAGAGTCCTCCCGGTCTGATGCTGGCCATTGCTGACTGTCAGTGTTTACACAATTGGGCTGGGACAGCGACTGCGAGCCAAGCAAAACATCCATGAAACATCAAGCCTCCAGCTAAACAAAACCCAGCAGTGAGACACACACACTTGAGCCAGATGAGGGCTGAAAATGATGCTTTCTGAACGCAGCTAGGTTAAGTTGTTGACCATAGCTGTAACACGGCAGCTGTGAGACAGTGTTGACTGTTGTCTGAATATAATTGCTACAGCATTGTGGGGTTTTCTTCACTTGCTAACAGCATTCACTTTTTAGCTGCTCATTTTTCTGGTGATATACGGAGTCTAACACCCGTACACACACACACACACACACACACACACACACACACACACACTTGCTCAAACAGACACATTCACACACGCCCCTCTGTCCTTTTCCTCACCGTCGTCCTCTTTAGTTGCGAGCCAAAGAGGAAACCCTGGCGAGACGCTAGCACAGTGACTAATGCTGTGTATCTGGCCGGGCCTCAGATAACACAGCCTCCTCCCCTGGCCTGCTGTGACAAATATGAGCGAGTGTAGCGGTGGGATACGAGCCCAAGCTTGTCCCTGACCCAGCCCAGGCCAGACGCAGGTTAAACCACGGCCAAATACAACCCAGATCCGCGCTGGCCACAGACGCTGTAGAGTTTCGAGTACGTGAGAATCATGAGGAGAAGTCCTTGTAATTTTGTCTTTCCAGCTTCCCTGAAAAGCCACACACGCAGACGAACTCACATCCCCGACCAGTTTGTTTTATGAAACATCCATCTGCTGCCTCTTTTATAAAAAATTCTGTAATCAGCCTGTAATCTTTCTTCTTACCGCACGTGATCACTTTTAATGTCGTCAAAATCACAACTATCTCCTGTGTTACTCTTCTTTTACACGTTCCTGACTGAATGTGGAACAATGAACAAATTAATCCCAAGAAATAACAGGCCCGGTACGTCCCCTCCCTTCCCTTTTCTCCCGTCAGTGCCTTCTCAGTTGAGAGAGGTGGTGGTGGTGGTGGGGGGGTTTGCTGCTTTAATGCTTCTTAATGCTGCTGTCTGCTTAATGGGCCAGATATGAGAGGTGCTGCTAGCCAGCGTAATAAGTCAGTGATTAGAGGGCGCCTTGTCACAGCAGCAGCCTCGCAGACAGTGGCACGCTCTAATTGCCGTATTAGACGCCCCTTAACTATCTTGTCAGCTGTCAGACCCCAGCTCGTAAACAGAAGAGGTGCATTTGATATTTGCAATTGTTTATTTCCATCTGCCGCTGCTGTTAGTGCGGCTGCATGGAGAGGTAATTAGGAAAGGGGTTGTATATGTGACATTACTGTGCTAAATTTGGGCACTCTAAAGAAGAGTTTGCAAAAATCTTTATGCAAGAGTTATATAAAGAGAAAAATCTCCTGTCTGTGGCAAAGCATATAACCTGGCATTCCCTGAGAAATTAAAAAATTTAAATGTTAGAAAAAGAAGTGAACAAAAGTGGCCAGTGAGCATCAGGGGCAGGGCAGCAACTAAAGATTATTTGAACTATAAATTAATCTTAACATTTTTTTGGATATTAATAGATGATTTTTTTTCTGATCTAAATAAGTGAGTTTAATAGTGACAATGCCCACTGTAATTTCCCTGAGCTAGAATTGAAAAATTAATATTGCTAAATAAAGCAATATTCTGTCTACCCACTGGTCTACTACTTGCAGCTTTTTACATTGGAGTTAAACTCGTTAATTTTTATGCTTTTTTTGGCTTAGAAAATGACTTTAGTTCTTTATAAATGATCAAAATTGCAAAGATTGACAGATACATAAATCCTCATTAAATTGAACCAAAAATTTTATTGACTCTTTGGATATTATCATTGAAATTTAGCAGTTTTTGTGCAAGTTATTTTCAATTTATTTTAAGTGTTACTTTAAGTTCTATACAAAAACCTTAGCAGATTAATCTGGACGAACTATCAAAGCTGCATCCTCGACCATAAATACAGATCTGCTGACAAGATTATAGTAAAGCTGAGGGTAATTTAAATGATGACATCACACTGTGAGAAACTGAATGTGAATGTAAAGAACAGCATTATGAAAGAGCTTTCTGAACACAGATGTTGCTTTAAAGACAGGAAATCAGGACTGACTTCCTGAGTCTATGCTGTATCTGAAAGGTCACAGGTTTGACCTCAGCCAATGAATGTTCAAGAACAGTCATGTCTTCTGCAGAAGTGTCCTTGAGGGGGAACATTGAAATGACTTACTGCACGTTGCTCTGGATAAGAACGTCAGCTCAGCCCATAATGTATGTACACTCCAACTGACACATGGCATATAATCCTCACACACAGTGAGGATTGCCGTGCCTGCACCTGGAGAGCTTAAAAATGGTGTAAAGTCGAAATAATCTCTGTCTCCTGTCTCGTTCGGTGTCAAACAGTGCGGTGACATGGTTAGAAGTGGCGTAATTTTGTGTTTAATCTTGGATTAGCCCATGTTCACTTTGACACTTTCAGTCACTAATCTGGTTTACAACACCTTAGGGCGTGCGAGGGGGGGATTCTGATAGATTTTATGGTCCCTTAGTAGATTATAAATGAGCTGAGTTTTATATCCTGAATTACAGGATATTGGTTTAATCCACAGACTAGGTTATACTTTTTGCTGCTGCTGAGCACCAGAATGTGCACTTAGGTCAGTTTCAGCGAGGTGGTGTGTGCACATGAGAAAAGAGCAGCAATATTGTGACATTACTGATCATGCACTGACCTCAGTTGTGTGACGTGAAGACTGATATTTTCTGCAGATACTTTACTATCTGAAAGTGCTTACTGACTGTTTCTGACATTGTGAAACAGTAGGTTGCGGGAGCAGGCCGGTTGGACTCCAACCTACGACCCTTTGTGTGCACGTTCGTGTCACATCAGTGCCTTAAAAGAAAAACAGACGATGAGACGATGTGAGATAACATATTTAGTGCAGATTGTAAATTCATGAAGTTTCATGCGGTAGTAGCTTGTCACTGTCGTTCTCTCCACAGTCTCTCACAGGCGCATGAATCTCTGCGCAAAGTACCCTCACCTTTTTTTTTGGGCTGACATCTTTCCTGAGGACTAGATGTTATGAATTTACGATTTTTCAGTCAAAATAAATAGACAGCTACTAACAGCAGTCACCTTGCACGCTGCACCCAATTTCCTGCCTTAAGCATTCCTGAAATTTTTTTCTCTGCAATTTAAGTGATTACGTTTTTTTTTCCCTTAACAGCTTAAAGAATTTACACTTAAGAAAAACCTTCAGTCATTCAGCACTGACTCACCACCATATGTGCCAAATGCAAAAGGCTTTAACCTCATCGTGTAGATTTCCTGTTTTTTTGTAACGTGTTGTTAGCATGTAGGATTTTTACATCAGTGGCCATCATAATTAGATTACATGCTAATGCTCAGGAAATACAATATCTAAATTAAGAATAAAATAAATGTGTGTTTTAAGAGTCTAAATATTTTTTTTTCTCCAGTGAGAGAGGTTTCCTGCACCAGTTCTCCTACGACTGCAAAATCCCTTCAGGCAGTTTAGGTTGCAGAAGTGTTACTGTCTTTATTCACCAATTCATCTTGTTAATGTAAAAAATGTCTGATAAACAAAGACCTGCCAATGATTATTAAGATTCATGTTTCTCATTTTTTTTTCTTATTTCTTTTTCTACTTTCACTGCTGTTTATGCTGCCTTCTTGTTTCTCCGTGTCAGTGGGAAATTTACAGTTCCCAGCTGCTAGACTCGTTTGGATGATGAAGTTGTGTTCATTTGTGTGGATTTCAGTGTATATCATACATTTTCTGCGTGCTGTAAAAAACCTCTTCGTTGTTTGAAGAATGTGAAACATTTTACAGGATCAAATGACCTTCTGCAAAATGGGTCTGAATTTTTGTCAGGGTTTTTTTTTTTTTTTGAAAGCAGCCTTTTGCGAAGGCTTAAGCCTCAGCAGACGATGCATTGTGCTGTACTGAGTTGCCCTCGTCAAGTCTGGACACTTAACCTCTCCCTACTAAAAGCTTCCCGGGGTCAGACTGAGTGCAGCTCTAGTGCTGAGTAATGGAGCCTCAGTCAAAACAAGTAACATTTCTGTGTTTTCAGGAAGGGAAGTCCTTTGTCATTTCATATGAACTGGGATTTTTTTGTATAGAGAGGCAGATTCACACGTTGACATGAAATAGTGGCAGTAAATTTGGTGTCTGAGAGTTCTTCTTTGTGGAAACGGCTGCGGCTCAGTATAGGATGAACTTTAGGGATTTGCTGTTCTGCGACTGACTATGTAATAAATAGTCCGTGTGTTTCTTACTTGTATTTATGACTGCTAGTTGTCGACCGCTATTACTCAGCCTTCGCTTTGTTATCTCTCCTTTTGTGCTGAAGCTGTGATTGACGTGGACTTTCTGTTTCTGTCCTGTGTCTCTGCAGGCCATTCGCTGCACACTGGTGAACTGCACATGTGAGTGTTTTCAGCCAGGAAAAATTCACCTACGAACATGTGATCAGTGCAAACATGGCTGGGTAGCTCATGGTAAGTAAACTCATTTTTTTAAGGTGATAGGTGTGACTAAAAATGTTTTTTTCTTACTTTAAAAAAAGAGTTTGCTGCTGATCTTAATAAAAAATACCACTTCTTGCAAGAGAGGGAATAGAGGTCCTGACCTACATATCTATTCTGTTCTTATTACTGTGTGTAGAAAAAAAACCCACAAATGCCAGCAGCATCTCACATTTTAGATATCTCACAATTTTAATATGATTTGCATTATTTTTGTATTTACTGCAGAGAGCAGCTTCTCTTTATCTGCAGAGTGGAATGTACCAGAATCCAGTTTTTACTCATTTTCCACAGTATAAGTAACAACTGTTTGTGTTTGCTTCTATATTTTTCTGTTTCTTTGAAAGTCTTGTTTTTGCACTTTAGATCAAAAAACAAAAAAGAAAAAAAAAAGCCTGAACACCACCACAAGACAGATAGAGAAGCAAGAGACCACACGTTATGAGTTTTTCATGCGGGTATAAAAAATGGGAGAGGAGGCAAGAAAGTACAAAGCGAAAGGAGAGGGGGGAAAAAAAGAAAAAAGAAAACACCTGTTTGGCTTGCGTCCGCACAAGAGCAGGCCATGGGCCCTTCAGCGGATCGCACAGGACCCCATTGACTATTTTTTAATCTCTCCCTCTGAACTGTCAGGCACTCATCTCTCCTCTCCCCCACTTTTCATTTCATTTCGGCATTGGCAGCAACTCTGACAAGTAGTTCTTCATTTTTTATTATGTTCGTGTCTGGCTGCGGCGTGTTGTCAGGCAAAGCCCTCGTCAGCAGGAAAAAGCCGTCCCAGGATCAGAGAGAGACCCAACCAGGTGTCACCCAGACAGGCAGGGAAAGAGAGGAGGGGGGTATGTGGGGGAGAGAGGTATGAGGTAAGAGAAGAGAGGGAGGGAGGAAGAAAGAGAGAGTGGACCAGGTGTCGCCCAGACCGACAGAGTGGAGAGAGAGAGAGGTGACTGAGGGTGTGTTAAAGGGAGTAACAACAAATCCACCTTGCAAATTTGAGCTTTGCCACTCAGGCTGTATGCAGGCTACTTTGCCCCTTTGCTGAAGTTTGTTGTGGGATTATGAAGTTTAAGAGATACTGCAGATACGAGTCTGTGTGAAGAAAACGCCTCCAACTCCTCTGCATGTTTTTTAGGCAAAAAAAAAAAGAAAAAGAAATCCAGGTTGTTAAATTTTTCTTAAAACACACTATTGGAGATCAAAGAGAAAGTCTTTTTTTAGTGACAATTAACATGATTTTGAGAAGTGTTCCTGCTTTAAATGCAGTAACCTACAGAGCTTTTTTTGAGCTGTATGTTATTACAGTTTTATTATTGTAATGAAAGCATGATAATTATTTTCATAAGTAATTTGCTACTTTCCATTACTAGTAATTATATATGCATATACATATATATATATTTCCTTTTTATCGGCTGATTATGTCTAAAACACACTTTTGAAGCTAAAGCTACATCCTTGATTTAATAGTTCACAAACTGTTTGAGCACATACAAACATGCATGATTAACTAAACGGATAAAGAATTAAGCTTTGAGACAAAACAGGGTGGATGTAATGCAGGCTTAGGATGAGATGGAGACAGAGGAGCAAATAAAAAAACGGAGACGCAAGGGCAGCTTAAATGTAAAAGTGCAAGAGATTAGATTAAATAGAAAGAATGGAAGATAATTACATTAATGTCATTGCTTTTATCTGATTGATATCTTATTATCAGCCTGTGCTGACTGTGCAGTAGCTACTGCAGGAAGATTTGAGATGTGAGAGAAACTTGATAGTCATTAACCAGGCATGTGCATGTTTGTCTGTGTGTGTGTGTGTGTGTGTGTATTTTCTTTTCTATCTCCCCTTGTCACTCGGTCTTCCACGCAGCTCTGGACAAGCTCAGCACCCAGCACCTGTACCACCCGACCCAGGTGGAGATCGTTCAGTCCAATGTGGTGTTCGACATCAGCAGCCTTATGCTGTACGGCACCCAGGCAGTACCTGTCCGGCTCAAGATCCTTCTCGACCGCCTCTTCTCTGTTCTGAAGCAGGAAGAAGTGCTGCACATCCTGCACGGCTTAGGCTGGACCCTCCGCGACTACGTCAGAGGCTACATACTGCAGGTCAGTGGCCAACACGCATGCTACAGCGCCAAAAACATGTAAAGCGTCATATGGGTTAACTGTAAATGTCAAGACCAGGTGTTAGCTTTACTCACACTCTGCTTACACACAAATGCATCTTTTGCAAATGCTTTTTTTATATTTGCCTGCAATTTTTGAAAGTGGGGCTAATGTCCACAGGGATCACTACCATTACCTTCTCACCAAGTGTATCTACAAATTCCTCCTGCATTGCAGTTATTTTTCAGAGTTATTGATCAAAAGTAGAATAGTTACAATCTAGGCCACTTCAGTCCCATTGCCCATCCATTTTCTTCACATTTTCCCTGCAGTTACTTCTACTTCAGTCTGCCCCCTTTTCCTGCCCTGTCAACACTATGCCCCTGCGCTGGAAAAAGGAAAGGAATAAAAAAAAAAAAAAAAACTACCCAAAAAAGTGGAGAAAAATGTCACGCCAGCAAACTATAAAACCACTGTAGTGTGTTTCCTCTCTCCATCCATCCTTCCCTCCACCACTCCCTCCCATATAATTGCAGTCAGACACATTTCTCAATCAAAGGTACAGAGGTTTTGGTGTTGAAACCCAAACCAAAGTGTTCCTGAATGAATTAGTTAAGAGCAAGTGAACATGTGCATGTGGTTAGCTCTGTGTGTGTGTGTGTGTATATATGTGTGTGTGCATGCATGTGTGTATGTGTGTGTGTGCGTGCATGTGTATATACATATGTTGGGTGCACACACACACACATATACATACATCGAAATGTGTGTGTGTGCGCGCGCGTGTGTGTGTGCTTATCTGTATGCGTATATGGTTTAGTGTTCCAAGAGTGTAAGTGGAACAGCATGGTGAGGAGAGGGTGGTTTGTATGTGGAAACAGCTTCTGTGAGTAAAGCGCTCACAGGTTCAGTCCCTTTCTGTGAAAGTCAACACACACACACGCACACACACCAACGAAAGTTGTGTGCTACAGATAGTAAACTCTATAATCTGGTTTGGAATAACAGTTTCAAATTAAACATTTTTAGTGTGTGTTTTAGATGTGGATTAAACTTTTCAGTGTGTTTGAAGTATAAATATTTTAAAATCTAGTTATAGAAAAGATATGAAATTTATTAAACAAACATTTATTTTATTACATTTTTAACTCAACAATATTAACATAGTTTGTTCAAAATATTGTCTTTTTTTCATATTAAAATAACATAATTGTTATAATATTGGGCTATGTGTAGTGTATTTTAGCTTCACAATTTTTTTTATTTTACTCATTGTGGTAAAAATGCCCGTTGAAGGTTCTGAGAACCCAAGTTGTCATCTTGTTTTGGTTCAACCAAGAGTCCAAAACCAAAAAGGTTTAAATATAAAATAACATGTGACAAGGAAAACAAATCTAAAAAGGACATTTGCCATTTTTGCTTAAATAAAAAACTAAAATTATTGATTATCAAATTTGTTGCCGTTTCCATTAGTTTTTCACTAACTGATTAATCAGCTACACATTCTCTCTCCAAGAGGCCATTTTCGTATTTAATTTGAAAATTTTTTCCTCGCAAAATCGTAGTAAAACGCTGCAAATCTGCGGTGTGAGAAAGCCTTTGTTTTGAGTAACAGTTGGAGCTCTGTGGTTCCCATAGTCGTAGCCTCTGTGTTTATATCAGCTGGTTCTAATAGTCAGCTGGTGGGAGCACCGTTGTTCAACTGCTCAGCCTCATGTCACGCTACTGGCTAAATCCTCTAGATCTCCTCTGAAGGGCTTCAAAGGGGCCGCAGCCGCAGAGAAGCAGCCAGTCACTTAAGGACAGTAAGTAGTCATTGTACGGCCCTATTAGCCTGTAAGTAGCTATGAAATTCAATCATCTTTCCCAAGCCTCCGGGCAACACTTTGTGTCAGGGGTGTGTTCCCCACCACTACGCTGCGCTAAATGAGAGATAAAATAAGGAGAACAGTATTGCAGATGATAGGTAATAAGTTGTCTTTTTGATATTGATGTCAGGGGACATTATTTGATGATAAATTGCTTTACCATGATCTTAGCAGTCGGGCTTTCAAACGCTTGCTTGTACTGATTGAGGATTTGAATATAAGTGTTTAGGCCACAGGAGTAATCACGTTAATTTCTATTATAATGAGATATGCTATAAATCACTATAATTATCCAGCATAAAAAAAATCCACTATTTCTGAATTATGTTCTGCTGAAGCCTCTCTTTATCGTACATTTTATAATTCTTTGAGAGTACCGGTTAGTACAATTAATGTACTTACAAAAATTTGGCTTTTTTTTCCCCCATCTGTTTTTATCACCTTTTCTCTGCTTGTAAGTCCCAGTGACACAGAACAGGCTACATTGAGAAACATAATAAAAAATCATTAGGTGTACGTGTGTGTACATCTTGCATCGTGTTTGCTGGGTGTCAGAGTGTATGGGTGTCAGTGATGTGCCAGAGACCTCAGGACACTGAGCTGACAGAGTTTAACTGCAGCTCCTCTGATGCCTGACCGATGAATGCATGCAGTGCAACAGGAAGGAAGACACACGCTTATATTTGACAAACCACATGGAGAAAACCCCTGAAAAAAAAATATTACAGCTTTGCATCAGTATTCTGCAGTCACGCTCCCTCATGTTAATGACATACATGCCAGTGTTTTTGGCATCCTTTGACCCGCCGCCCATCTTAGGCAACGGTCACTTTTAATCACTCCGCAGCCCACGTCTGACCGTCATTCCATATCGACTCATCTCATCTGATTCACTCCTGATGTGGAGGATATGTAGGGGTATCTCATGCAACATGCACCTGCTCTTCAAGCACACGTAGCATGTCACTGAAATACACACAGATGTACAAAAATAGGCAGGAAAAACTCTCACGCTCGGTCCATTCAACGTATGCGTCATATCACCACCGTATTCAAGTTTAGATCATCCTGAGAATCAACTCATGTTCTGTACAAAAATATTGTGCCACTATGTCGACTTTGCTTTTTTTCTTTAATTCACGGAAGTTATTGATTTACTTAAACACCTGTGATAAACTTTTCCCTCCTGCGTCCTCTCTGCCATCCACTGCATAACAAAATGAATGCATCATAGAGGTGTGACTAAAGATGCATACACTCTGCAATCTACCTTTGTAATAGGCTCCTTAAACTGAAGAAATTAATCAATATTATTAAAAGCTCAATGGCTTATCTAGTGGTTGGAATTTTGATTTGTAAACGAGAGGAATTATACATGACATCAATAACCATTAAAATGAACGATTGACTTTGCTCTCTTTATTCTTTCATCATGCTATAAAGCATTATAGTGGCTGACCTTCAGTCCACAAAAGCCACTTTCATTGCATTAAAGCTGTGCAAAAGCAAAATCACTGTCACTTCCTGCCATAAATGCATGCATACAGATGTATGTTTTAACAGGATTACAAGAAGTCCAAATATATTTAAGCTTCCTGTAAAGAATTGATGCCAGAAAAACCAATAACTCCCTGTCATCACAATTTTTTAAGTGTAAAAAAAAGCAAAAATCAAATTAACTTTATTTTGCAAAAAAATATGATTTTGCTGGTTTGATAACTTTTGTTAGTAAGTGGGATCTGCTGATCTTTTTGCTTGATTAAGTCATCACAGCTCTTAATTACATGTGCAAGATAAAGAGTTTGTTATTTGTGTAAAATTGTAAACAATATTTGACCGCAGGTTTGCCATTTTCTCATCCCTTAAAGAAATAAGACAAATCCTCTAAACAATACACTTATCCATCTAACTTTAAACTAAGCCTAATTTACTACTTAAAATCTGTGCATACATTGTTCCTAAAACAAGAAATAACTTTTAGCAGGAAGTATCTGGATGTTGACCCCTTGTTACCGTGAGCGGTCTTTGTTTACACAGTAAAACGGTTTTTCTTTGAGACTCAAAAATTTTTCCTTCATTATCACGCAGTTTCAAAAGAGTTGTGCAAGTCAGAGGAGTCTCTATAGTTATGTGTGTAATCTGAAAAACATGAAAAGTTTTCCACCTGTGTGTAATATTTTTCTGCCCTTTACGCTGCTTTATTTCTCTGCTATTTCTATCCTATCCCCCTGACTTCAAGTTCAATCCAAGGCGTTATGTGAACAACACAGACACATTTATTCGTTGCCCTTCACTTTGGCAGGACTTTTACCTTCTGCACTTCTCAGCCCTTCATCCTTTTTTTTTTCTCTCCCTCCCCTCTACTCATCCCTTTCTCCTCTCCCATGGTTGTTTCCAGACAGACCCACAGCCAATGTGCACCAGATGCCCCCCCAGACTCCACCCCATCCATGCAGCCTGTCACTGCTCACTCCTCTGTTCGATACAGACAGATGGAATTGCTATCAGCACTGGCTTCTCTCTCTCTCCCCGTCTCCCACACTCAACGCTGTCTATTTTGTCTTCCTCTTTCTTATCCCTGACCATGTGAAAAATAAGTAGAGAGAGAAAGAGTGGAAAGAGAGAGAAAGACAGAGAGAGAGAGAGAGAGAGAGACGCGGCCTTTGCAGCCAACATATGGGCCAAAGCCCAGGGTTTTCCTGAGCGACATTCTCAGTAATGTTCTGTCCTTGTAGAACATTGGGCTGCCTCCACTTTTATGAGATGTGGTTTTCCTGACTCCACACGGCTTCCAGGAGACCCAGATGGAACCGCTAACAACCCCCACCACCGCCACGCAACCACACACACACACACACACACACACACACACATACTGTACACACACAAACAGTCCTCACCCTAATTGCACACACACTCGGAGGAATGCTTATTCAAACTATCAGGCGCACACAGAGCCACAAAATCACACTCGTCTGCCCCGATGGCCCTCCAAACACAGGCTTTGTTTCAGTGGCAGATGCCTGAGCATGAGGTTGTGTTTAAACTTATTAATGCTGCAAAAGAATCCCCTTACATTTCTGGTTATTTATCTACTTACTAATGAGCAGGAACGCTGGATGAAGTTTTTTTTTTTTCTCTTTTAGAGTACTTAGTGGGCTGCAGGAGGGCTGTGCTTTTATTTAAGAAAAAAAAAAAACCTTGTGACTGTAATGTTGTACATGTGTACTTACACATGTGGAATATGAGATGTAATTACATGGATTAGGGTTCAACAGCATTTGTGTAAGACAGGAAACCATTTCCAGTTGCAGGTGGGTCCTGAGGCCTCAGTAAAGGTAGCACTCGGCTTCTCTATCACGTCCCACAAAGGTATTTAGTCACATATCACAGTTTCTGTCTTTTTCCTTTGCCTTTCCTCCCCCTCATTGCACTCCTCCCTCTTCGTTCTGTGTCTCTCACTCTGTCAACTGTGAAGGGCACCATATCTCTTGATCCTCGCCTGAGAAACTTCCATTTTAGGTAGTCGGGCTCCGTGCAACAACATTTTTTGGACACAATCCCCTTCTCCAATCTCCTCCATACGGCACACTTGTAACCCCTATTTTCCTTCTGTCCTCCTCTCCTCCTTCTCCACCCTCCATCACCTCCCAGTGCCTCCCCTTCTCTCAGAACCTGTTTTCTGTTATCACTACTTAATGCCTCACCCTGGGAGATGGACGGGGGAGAGAGCATTCTCCTAAGGTGGAAATTCTTACGTTCATATGGTTATGATTTGGTGGGGAGGTCAGGCTCGATTTTTGCTGGAAGGCTTACGGTTGGCTCTGTGCTGGCCGTGCTGGGCTCCAAGCACTTCAAAGCGGGCCGGTGTACTGAATCAAGGTGATTCTCACCCCTCCCCTGCCTGCTGCTCTTAAGGGTGTCTTCTTCCTTCTTATTCTCAATCGCTCACTTCTAAGTAAGCAAGAGATAAAAGGATGTGATTTCAGATTAGAGGATCAGTCAGAGAGAGGTAAAGGGGCATCATCAGCAAGACATGATAACCGTACCATTTAAAAGCAAAACTAATTTTCATATAAATAACCGCTTCCTCAGTAAACTTCAAATATCAAATCCCGCACGCAGTTCATCCAAATAAACATTTTGAAAATTGTGTAATGTTTGTAGAAAAATAAAACAAGTCTTCACTGTCACTTTTTCTCACAGCTTCCAAAGCTCACAGCCAGCTCCTTACACAAGTCCTGCCCATGCCAAATCCTCAGTCCCTCGCTTTTGAATCCTGAACCCGAGCCTCAAATGAATTCAAGCTGGAGAAGCAAGGTTAAGAGCAGGTTACGTTGTATGCAGGAATTTGGGAAATAATTCCCCTTATATTGGATTTGGAAGGTAGTCTGAATTTTACCATAGAATCTACAAGGCCTCACAAGCTGCTGCAAGTTTAAAACTGAGAAAGAAATAATAGTGTTAATAATGGAACGAAACCAGTCTGTCTATTTGGTTTTATATACTTATAATACCTCCGCACATGCGATCGAGTTGAGGTTGGGAAGAAAAGAGCGAATGAGAAATTATTTTTTTTAGGGTTCATCTTTTCATTGCTCTAAATCTCCATGTGTTGAACCGTATGCACTGTTGTTCTGTTTATTTGGCTACACAGAGGCGTGAGGTGAAATCTGGCTGGCTGACTGTTACTGATCCCTTTTTTCAGCTCCCAAGATGTTTAGGTAATAGAGACAAGAGAGAAATGTGTTCTGCAACTGATAGTGTGTGACCATACCTTGTGTTTCTGTGTCAAAAATGTACTTTTTTTTAAAATCCTTGTCTTTTTGCCATTTTTTACATTAAACTAAATTTAAGATGCCATTAACACAGTCTTTACGTACTCCGTCCTGTTAATGTACTTATTTTTACCCTCTTACATCTTGTAACACTTCTTTTGTCGCCTCTGCAGTCGCCTTTTATTGTAACGCATGTTTTCTTGGTGTGTGCACTCTGGTCTGGGGTTTTATGAACTGCAGTTCTCTGTTGTGTTGCTTTTTTTTTTTTCTTTACATCACCGTTTCAAAGAGAAACCGTTGCTACAGTCACAGCGTTCGACACTGTGATGTGCTCTTCTTCTTCTCTCTCTCTCCCTTTCAAAAACACAAAGTCCTTCCAGGCAAGTCCCGAAACTCAGCGGCCATCTTGGCAATGCCCCCAGGCAGTCATTGCGGGCTAACCACACCAGACCCTTATCTAAATGAATGAAAAGAGAGACTTAACTTGACTTTAAATGGTCACCGGGACATAAAAACTGCACATATAGAACCACTAAAGTTTGATGACTCTGCCCCAGAAAAAGGTTTAAAATGCTTTTTTCTCAACAAGCTTTCACTGCAACAACTTCTTTGACAGCTCAATCCAGAATGCAAACACGATTGGCTAGAAATGTTTTCCTGGTTTAGCTGTTGTAAAGCAGATGATGAGCTTTTGGACAGCAGGTGCAAGATACATTTCATAAAACCCTCTTCTATTTAGAGACTAGACCTTTCTATTCAAAGTGCTCTAAGTAGTTTGTCTCCTTTCTTTTAACACCTCTGACTCAAATCTAACACTCACTGTGGTTCCGCCTTTTAAAAGATTTCAAGTCACTCGGCTGTAAAACTTACTGCACCCACACTGGTTTCAGTACAGTAGAATTAAATTAAGGGAGGTGCTCACTGCTTGAAAATATCATTTTTGACTTTCATATTTCTAATGCAGAGCAGGCCTGTAGTAGTGGTTCATACACTGCTGTCTGGGATCATTGATGCTTCATCACAGAACGTGATTAAGAGCCAATACACACGTCAATTTCTCCTCAAGAGACACTTTAGTATTTACATCACATTTGGAAATCCCTTTAATGTATCTGTAACATGCTTGGTGGCCACATGTATATTTCAAAATGTTATTTTAACTCATGATGAGTGACCCCGTATTTGGTCGTATTTAAAGATCATGAATATTCCTTGCCACAACATATGTGAGTGAGAGGCGTGTGTGTGTGTGTGTGTGTATGTGCGGGGGGGTGGGGGTGGGGTGGGGGGGTGATTGGGGAGTTGACATGCTGTGCAGGGCAAACATGGAAGAGGAAAATGATATGTTTTACATACATGGTCAGGTTCTACGGGCTCCCATGTGTTCCTACCTACTAGGGATATGATCAAACTACACTCCGCAAGGCTACACACACACACACACACACACACACACATACACACACACATACGCACACACAGAGTATATGAGCGCCACCTTCTTACCCATTTCCCTCTCAAATCCCCTTGATAAGTTGACTTCAAAGCCTTGTAGCCAATCCTACAGCTTTAAACCTGAGATGCTGGTTTGATTCAGCTGCTGCATCTCTTCCCATGCCCCCCCCCCGCACACCCCAACACACACGCACAACTTTACTCACATTCAGTCTATATCTGAGAAAAAGCAGCTCTCTCTGTCCAGCCCATAGTTTCTCCAAATCTAAGTGAAGAAAAGGAGCCACCAGTGCTTTTTTCCCCCCTCCTCTTCTCTCAGTTCCACTGGAATGTCATAATTAGAATAAAAAGGAATATTCTCCCTGTATTAATGGGGTGCCCTCTTCTCCTCATCCCCACTGAACACCCTGTTCGTCCCTCCTCCTCGAGTGCTTCATGTGATATGCATTACACTGATCAGTGTAATGGGATCTCTGGTTCTCTCACTGCGCATTTGCCTTTCTCTTTTTACCCGGTGTCCATGCCTCCAGAGAATTCCCTCAACAGGTCCTGGCTGCCGCCCTGGTGCGGCTGAAGCTCCCCAGGAGAGGCTCTCATAGTCAGCTGCGCACCCTAATTGAAACTGGAAATGTGCCAGCCTGCTTATCGGGAATTTTTATTTACCTCTGCCAGACTCTTCCCTCTTTACTTTTCAAAGAGGGCCATGTTATAATTGCCTCCTCAAACAGAATCCCTCTCTTTCAGTCAGCATCCCTCGCTCTATATATCCTTTTTCATAAGTTATAATATCCTGTCTCGCCTGCGCTGGAGGGAGGAAATGGCTTCTGAATTCTGAAGTGGCTTTTCAGGGGGCTACGGGGGTTTGTTGCTGCAGAGGGAAATTGAATTTTACTTCAAGGTCAGCGACACTAATGATGGTGTGGGAAGGTGTTGATCTCATGTAGCACCGGTTGTCTGGCAGCGCCCCACTCTATCGATTTGCCACGGGAGATTCTAGTCCTGCATTGATTGTCACACTGAATTGTTTAGGATTGCAGTGGAAATCACTAGTGTGGTATAAGTGGTGATTTGGAAGTGAAGTCACTCTCAGGGGTCAGTACTTAAAGATAGAAAAGAAAAAATGACTGTTTCAGACAAAAAGGACAAAAAAAAAAACCACTGATAAGTGTGGTAAGTCTCCCCAAAGAGAGCACAGATCTGGTGACGATAATGAACAGCACTACTAGACACAGTACATAAATGTGCTAAACTGCTCCCCCACATTATGACTGATGCCTAATATAGCCGTTGAACTTACACTCACACTCAAAATCACACTTGAGAATTGCACGTACACACTCACGCTTTTGATACCTTCTCAGGATCTAAAAAATACATCCACCCATACAAACACACACACACACACACACACACATACACAGAGTGAGAATTTTAACCAATCACTTTCATGATTCACTGCTGTTTGTATGCAAGATGGTTAGTTATGGGTAGGTGCCCTGCGGTGTGAGTGAATGTGTGTCACTTCCCCCACAAATGGAAACATTTAGACACTGAAGTGTGTCCTGAGGTGAGAGCTGTAGAAGCTCTCACTCATAAAGTAGCGGGGAGGCAGCCTGTGGAGGAAATGAGCTAGGCAGACTGGTGGAGGGAGAGGAGTGTGACACACACTGAAGGACCTCACACACACACACGCACACACATATACGCACAGACACAAACATGCTGGTGAGCCGCACACTGGTGACTGCTGTGGTTGTGCTTTGCACCGTGTCTATCACAGTCTCGTTTTTCACCGGTGGCTCCAGCTGTGTTTGACTTCCTGTGTTTCTACGTGATATTGTGGTGTCATTGGCAAAAAGGACACTGCCGGTACTGTGCCTCCAATGTTGTGCGGTGGTGGTTTGAAGGTTCACTGACCCCATCGTGAACCAACACCGGAGCTGAGACACCTGTGGAAGTTCACCGCAGAATCCAAAATAATGTGGGATGGTTGCTGAAACATAATGGAGCTTCTCAGTTAAGACTAAAGTGACTCATTATTCTAAGTTTCACTTTTTTGAGGGATTTTTTAAACAAATCAACACCTAACCTGCTCGCTAAGTTGTTGTAAAAGCCTGGTTTTTTAATGGTTTTACTCATTTTTCCCATCTCTCTTCTTTCTTTCTTTTTCTCCTCTCCCTGACTTGTTGTGCATGAGCGCCCTTATTAAGCAGGATGACCTGTCATGCAGGTGTGAGGAGAAGGTGATGACTACTCTGCCCCTCCACATGTCCTCATTCTCTCTCTCTCTCTCTCGCTCTCTTTCTGTATCTATGGTCTAAAGAAAGACACTGCCTCCCCTCTAACAATTGGTCTGGCTTCACTTCACCTTAGACAGGAGGGGGGAGGTGGACAGAGGGGTTGAGGAAAAGGAGGAGGTGATGAGGTGGGGAAGTGGAGTGAAGCCCCAGTTTTCTCCGAGAAGGACCTAAGAACCTTCAAAGTCAGTTGAATTCCTTTGTAGGTCAGCCTGTTTTTTTTTTGTTTAATGGTGATTAGTATTAGCATGCGTTGCAAGCTTAAAGACATTTTTTGTTTGTTGGTTTGTTTTTATCCCTGGCCATGCCAATAAACAATCAGTGCATTAAGTGGCGAGCAAATGGAATCAATTCATCCAGTTTTGCGCAGATGAGTGCAGAAAACGAGGCGTGAAGCAGCCGCTCTCTGTGTTTGGAGTGGCTAATTAGGAGCCCATTACAGGGCATCTCAGCATGGTGCTACCCTGATTGTTTATTAGAATTTCACTAAGGTGAAGGAGAGCGAGGGAGAGCGAGAGAAAGAAAAGGGGACTAATAGTAGTAATAAATGGATAATAAATGAATACCTTACAGAGAGAGACACACACACACACACACACGCACACATGCAGCCATGCTGAATGCCAGCCCCTGGGCCTCCTACAAAAAGGGCTCTTGTAAAAGTCGAGGGAAAAAAAGAAAAATCTCTACCAGCACCGTGCATATGTTTGGCTCCGTCCTCTTAAAGACTGTCTTATTAAATGGGTAAGTGGCTGAGTGCTGGGACCACCAAGTGCGCTGTGCTGTCACTGGCACACTATTCTCTGTGGTCTGAGTGCCGCAGGCGTAGACAGGATATGATATAGGGTCACCAGAAATGATGGTTTAACGTCCAATAATATATATATATATATATATATATATATATATATCTATATTAACAACACTGACTGCTT
>JAQMCX010000043.1:2207900-2240730 GCA_029814765.1 Acanthurus leucopareius | reverse complement strand
ATATATATATATATATATATATATATATATATATTCCCAACACTGACTGCTTAGTCTGCATGTGGCATTGCTAAGACTTTTCTCATCCTGGATTTTGTTGCTGGAGATGCAGAGCTGAGTTGTAGTCTTTAACAATTCTACCTTGAACGTGTGTTTGTGTGTTACCGTGTGTTGGAGGGCAAAGGCAGTAATCAACAAAGACAACAGGACCTTCTGAGAAGAAAAGATCAATACACTGCTACAGGTGACTGACCTCAGTGAGCGCAGGCACATGCATGCAGGATAACCACTCACACAAACCTGCACACATGCAGGCGTAGGCACATGCACAAGTAAGTACTTGTGGCATGCTGCTCTCTGTGTTGTCTCCACCTAACCTCTGGTTTACACTATATATATGTGTGTGTGTGTGTGTGTGTGTGTGTGTGTGTGTGTGTGTGTGTGTGTGTGTGTGTGTGTGTTTGTATGTGTTTGTGTATGCTCACACACACACAACCAAGTATTACTCTCTCATCTTCAGGATCTAAGGCTCAGTGCCAACTGGTGCTTTGGTGCCAGGCACTGTCTTATCACCTCCCCAGCACACACACGCACGTAAACACACATACTTGCATTCTTACTCACATGTGCACTTTAAACAACCTTGTTGCAAGTGTTTGTGCACAGGCACTCACACAGAGTCGTACATGATGATCTACCCTCCACATAAACAAAGATAAGAGCAGAAACGGTCAGCGCAAGGCCCCAAGAGGTACAAAGCTATTACTGGGAGACCACAGTCGCGTGGCTGTGTGTGTATGTGTGTGCAGTCGAGTGTGTGTCTATGCACGGCCAGTTGCAGAGCTGAACTCTTGGAACAGCAGCCCTGAGTCTTGTGTGCCACTGCCATTTGCCAGCGTTGCAGCACTAACCGCTGCTAACAGGAGACTGCCGCTGGGAGTGTGAGGTGTTAAACTCCTCTCTGACTTCCTGTCAGAGTCTTTGCACCAGCCATCCTGGAGTGAATGCAAAGACTCAAAAGTGATCTATTAATATAATCACAGCAAGTCACTGAACAATGTGCCAAAGGGCCCTGACAATTTGACAATGACTTTGTCAGCTTCGGTGTCTCACATTAAGCATTGAATCACACCTTTGTCAGGCAGTTCAGCCTACTTAGGTATGTGGTGTTCTGTCTCCATCTTGATCCCTGACAAAAATCCAGCCCATTGAGGTGACACGGTACAAAGCGTTTTCCCACTTTGCCAAGCTGACAAACCTAATTACCGTGGTAAAATTCCAGGGATCAGTCCCAGATCAAGTCTCCTTAGTACTGTGAGCTACACACCCAGAGTCCCTCAGGAAAGAAATTCCATTGATTTCCCAGATTCCCAGGTGTGAACACAGAACATGTCTCAAAGCTTTGTAATCACTCACTGAAATTCCCATAGTGTTACCTTTAGAGTAACAGCAATTACAGGGTACAAAACAATACGTTTTGCTTGTCGAGTGAGGTGAAATCTCATTACCCATTTATAAGCTTTAAAACTTTGAAGCGGCAGTACAAACTGTTGTAAAAGTTTGCCAGTGGTGACATCCATGACTCAACTTGCCATTTATTAAAGTTTCAAAAGGTTTTTACGGGTTCATATTCTACATAAAATCAACCTCTTTTCAACACAGTATGATTCAAAAGCTAAAAATAGACGGTTTCAAGCACTTTTCTCTGGCGGGGGGACAGAAGTTTGCCTTTGTGTAACTGTGGAATGAATTCCTCGGCATTATGACCACATCAGTTCCTTCAGCTCTTTGAAATAAACGCAGGACAGAGTCTGTTGTTATCAGAGCATAGACCCAGTCACCTTCTCCCTTTATGGGCATGTTTCGCTAATCTTGCTACTGGCCCCTGCTTTTTTAAGTTGAAACAGGTGTTGCACTTATAACGTAATCGTGTATTAGTGTGAGCACCTCAGCTCATACTCCTCTGAGGGTCGTGTTTTCTTTGCAGATTCCTTTCTTGGCTTCGAGGCCTACACCTTGTTTCATATGAATTAGAGACTTGAGGACAAGAGTCATTAAAGCTATTTTTTGATTGTGTAATTTTTAGTTTGACATGCCGGGGTCAGATGTACTTGTTACGAGCATCGTCGATGCTTCAGAATGCAATGAAGGATTCATAAGCAGGCACTAAACCAGTTCGGATAAAAGTCATAGCCATTGTGAGTCACAACTCATCATTTCTGTTTTTGCCATTCGCTGTATGTGAGTGTGTATGTGTCTGTGTGTATGTGTGTGTTAGCAGGTGTAGGTGAGTTTTATTGTCTGCCTTAAAATAAAAGTGATATAAAGTAAAAATCAATCTGGCACAAGACCTAGCCAAGGTTTCTGCTTTGGTCCCCTCAGCCACCCTCCTCTCCGCCTCTTTCCTTCTTTTTCATATCTAAGGATAGAGAGATTAAAGGGAGGCCACGTCTCAACCCTGAAGAACTGCCATCACTCAAAGATGAGCAGTGCCAAGCTCCTCTCCCTCTCTCTCCTGCTCTCTTTCTCTGTCTCTCAATCTGTTGAATACACAACATCCCCTGGTGCTCTTTGGCCCTTTTCTTCATCCTCAGCCCACTCACACACACATCACACCCGTGATTTACTGTCATACACTCCTGTGTGTGTGTATATATATATGCACGCGTGCGAGTGAATGTGTGTCCACATATGTGCTCTGTCTGCATGGCAGCGGCCACATCAAATGCACTAAAGCTGCACTCCTCTGAGACATTACCCCATCCATCCTCATTCCCCCATAGTGATTCCAATACAGAAAAAAAGTCAACATTTCAAAACCTGAAAAAATTAATAAATAAAAGTTAAGGCGGACTACATCTGGCACAATGTCTGTACTTAAGGTTTCCAAGTATGTGTCTGGGGAGGAGATCTGGTGGGACGGAGCCCGAGTCGGCTTGGAAGCAGTAGAAACGGATGTCACACTGGAAATTTATACAGTGCGGTTCAGGGAGCAACGGCTGTAAATTGACAAGTGATGCTTGTGAGCAGCATTACCCGTCTGTTTCCCTTTCTCTCATCTTCTATCTTTTTTCCGCTCATCTTTTCTTCTCTTAGCGTAGCTGTTACTTCTTACATCTGTGCTCGCCCCGAGCATTATTGTTAACGGGTGAGAGGTACAAAAACAAGCCAGAAGAATATAAGGGGAAAAGGTAGCTGTGTGCAAAGACGTGGGAGAAAATTACTTGTGTTCGCTCTGTAACATGAAATAGTGACAGACAAAAAATGTACTACATCTGAAGCCAATATCTTTAATCTTTGAGCAATGTTTTGCTTGGATGAATGTGACCCTTAAGTCCTGTTTTGGCAGCGATAGGAGAGTATGAAATGAAGGGGGAACAGTAATAAAATTCTAACAATATAAATACAGCATCAACAGAAAAACCTGAAAATGTTGCTTTTTTGAAATTGTGTGCCCTTTTACCAACATTAACTATAATCCCTGTCATTTCTTCCTGGAAAAATGTTTTATGTGGCTGAGGCTAATAGCCACAGTTTTGAGGCTGAGTGTGCATGTCTGTGCGTGTCTGTGTCCACCCGTAAACCTGCGTGCACACAGGCCTGTGTGTGTGTGTGTGTAAGTGTGTGTGTGTGTGTGTGTGTGTGTGTGTGTGTGAGAGAGTTTGATCGGGTCATTCTACTGTATAAATGTCTCTAATGGCAGCACTCTTTTTAATAATGCAGGATCCTCTTTTCTCTGTCCCTCTGCCCCATCACATCATGTTTGGAGTGACAGCCATATGAGCCACCATCGCCATCTAACTCAAACAGGAGGTCACCTAGACACACGGAGAGAAAGAGAGGAGCCTGTTTCATGACCAGAGAGTGGAAAATGATACTGAGAGAAGAAAAACAATTGGCTACTTGCAGTAATTTAGCAGTTTAAGACACTTTTAGAGGTCAGGGACAGTTTGCTTTCCAAACGAATTTTGGTGTAATTATTAACCTAATCTAGGATTTGACCCACAATTCTGAAGATACAATCTGTTTTTTTTAGTTTGTTTGTTTTGTATTTCTTAGGTGAGAACAAGGCAGCTATTATTATCATCAGTTTTTTATTTATAAAAGCACATTTCTATTATGAGTAAATTTAAAAGAACTAAAAAAAACATCTTTGATTTGATGATATTGATGAAAATTTTTTTAGTGTGACCTGGTGGACCAGTGGTTAAGAGGCACAAAATTAAACTGCATAGTCCTAATTTTTGTCGCATCTTAACTCTCTCTTCTTATTTTGACTTTACTTTTTAAAGTTCTCCAAAATGAGGAAAAAAGAAAAAACCAATTATTTTCTAAAACGCTATAGAATTTGACCTATCTCTCTGCTGTTAAACGTGCTACTATTTAAAGTGTAAAGACAAAAAGGCAAGAATTTATCAATAAGAACAAAACAAACTGAGCTGTCCTTTAAACAGCACACAGTGAGCCAGTGTTGATTCCGTCTGCGCAGAGAACATCCGTCACAGGAGTTTGTCGAGAACCACAAACTGTCGTCGGACAACAATTTCTGATAATTGAAAATCATTTTAAGTGTTTTAATATAAACATAAAAATCATCACCCTCTAAAGTGAGCCCCTCTGAGAGGATGATTTGTCTTGGTGATACGGCCTCGCTGTTCGAGTCAGCGCACACGCCGCCTGGGCAATGTTCAGTAATGACATCTGGTAGACTGTGCTCTTCTCCCACCAGCACCGCCGCACGCCATTTGAGAACAGACAGATGCCAAGACCATTGTGGCAGCTCTGTCTTGCTCCCACTCTCACGTTTTTTTTTTTTTTCCCTCTCTGTACCAATTCTCTCTGATATGAGAAACATGCTGTCACATCTGGGCCTTACAGAGAGAAAAAGACATGAAGGGAGCAATAATATGAGACAAAGATGGGTAGAAGGATCATCAGGGCGGCAGAGAGAGAAACTCTCACACAGCTGCTCTTGTGTATGCACACACACACACCCATACGTAAAATGTCACAGGCCAAAACATCAATGTGGGTGCCGTGAGGATGATGCCCCTCCAGGGTGACAGCGTGATAAGAAGGGTGTATTATAGCGCAGCACCGGTGCAGCATGGTGCGCGTTACTTGCCGCACCCCTACCTCGTCTCTTCCGCTCTCTCCCCCTCTCATTAACCTCGGCTCTGATTGCCCCCGGGACTCCCTTGTGCTAATTAGAGGGGGGAAATATGTCTACGATGAATGCACCCCTGTACAAACACACACACATACACACAGACACACACACACACAATTTTGCACAGCTGACAGAAAGGCTTCTGTGACTGTAGGTGTGAGAATGAAAGGCTCGACTGCTATTGTGTTTCATCTACTTTGTGAATGTGTTGGCAACCGCGGGGTTAACCCCAGCAGGTGATGGTTAGAAGCACTGTTGATTCCTTTTACACAGACAGCCTTCATCTCCATAGCGCTCAGCTCTTGATTTAGCAGCGCAAAATCGGATGTGAGCATTTTGTCTCAACATGACACAATTAGGGCTTAACAGGATATGAAACTGTGAATTGATCATTTCAGGGTTTTTTTGTCCGTCGCTTATCATAATGAGTGTCACCACGATATTGAAAAAAAAAAAAATTAATTAAAAATCTTTCAGAGCAATTCAAACAGGTTATGTGAATTATAAAATATGTTGAGGAAAAAAAGGCTGAAATGTATAGTTCTGTATTGTATAGCCAGTGTAATTCCTTCATATTTTAATGAGGATTGACTTCTTGTGATGAGATGCTTAGGAGGATGCAGATTAGCTGATTGCCAAGTTGAATTGCTTCACACACACACACACACACACACACACACACAATGACTGTTCTCAGCTCCTTGGCGAATTAAAGCCCATTGACACAGAAGCGGTGCGACCTCATCCAGCGCAGACATCACTAATAGCACTTTAAAAAACTCCATTCAGGAGGATTTTGTGTTTGAGGGCAGCGATTTGTGACTAAAGAAAGGACCCATTTTCTTTATTTCTTTTTTCTCTTTTCTTTTCCCTTTTTTTTTTGTTTTACATGCTGTTAGGGACAAGCACGACCAAGCACAAACATGTAATGGGAGTTGTACAGCAAATAGCCATTTGTACCTGGACTGGACCTCGGGAGAAATGGAGAAAAAAAAAAGAAAGGAGAGGGACGAAGAGAGGGGGTTATAGATAGAGGGAGGCAGTGGGGGGAGATGGAGAGCGAAAGAGAGAGTATTTAAGAGCACTTGAGTGCCAGCAGAGATGTAGTCACTTCTCCCAGTGGACAAAACCAGGCCCCTCTGCACCATGGCATGATTTTTCACTTTAGCAAGCGCCACTCAGTTCTCCTCCTTCAGCCCCGCTCTCCTTTCTCCTCTTCTTTCAGTCACTGCGTGCTTCAGTGATTCCATCATTCCCTTTCATTCACTCTCAATACGAGGGGCACAAGTGCGCACACTCACGCACGCACGCACACACACACACAATTTGACCCATTTGCCCCCCTGCCATGGATAGTAAATAATTCCATTGTGAGGGCCATTAGCAAGTATCTCCAGGGTTAAGAGGGGAAATACACAAGCAGCCAGATGGGCGATTAGACAATAAGAAGATGAAATGTCTACTATAGTTTTGTTGCTTATTGTTTCACAGAGCTCACATTAGACCTGTGGCTAATTCATACGCTTAATGTCCTTTTATTTGCCCTTTTTTTTTAATCAAAAGGCCACATGCTGAAGAGATAGATACATTTACACATGCACAGACATCTAAATGCATTATTTGTATCACTACAATTCTCACATGTGGCAGCAGGTTACGTTGCCAAAGTCTAATGATCAACAGACCTGACTCCCATCGCTGTTTAGGATTCAGCATCCCTTCAGACTAAAGAAAATGTAAGATGCAATTATGCAAAGTATAGTGGGCAGAGCCAAAACTCTTCGCCTGTCCTCCTGCATTCCAACAGCAAAACCAAACTGTTTGTGTTAATGTACGCGCCTGTGGGTGTGTTTGTGCGAGTGTGCATTTGCTTGAGTATGTGTTTCTGTACGAGCAGGGCCTACAGCGAACTTGAGGACTGCACCTTACATGGCTACACCACGGCGTTGCCAGTGACATAGCCTTTTAAGAATTAGTGTCACCGAGCCAGGAACCTTACTAAGGAGACTGACTCCGAACACTGCAATGCAACCTAATTGTGCGTGGAGACGTGTGTCAGTGCATGACTTTTGTGCGTGGTGCGTGCTTGTGTTTGTGTCTGCAGCACCACATAGCCCGCAGTCAGTCCTGTAAGCATGGACCCGCGGACACTGTAACGGGTCCTCTGAGCCTTTAGTTCAGCCACTGTCAGAGAGATCCTTGTATTTTTCCACAGGCATGTCAGAGGATTACACAGTCCCTCTGCTGTTTCACTGACCCCCCCCACACACACACCCTCCCTTACAGTGTACACACACATACACGCACATACACACACGCACATACATCAAAGCAGCTTAGCGTAGTGCCCAGCACTGAGCTAGGGGCACACTGGCCTACTCACTCAGCAGGCCGCTGGCACACACTTCACATCTGCCTGCAGGGATTGCCAACGGCAATCATGGCCTCTGTGTGTGCTTGTGTGTATACGGGTGTTTGTTTATGAGAGAAAAACAACATATGGTCTTTGTTGCATACATGTCCGTCTGAAAGAGTGTTAACAACTACTTATGTGACACATTTTTTGTAAGCACTGGAGAAAGGGTGGCTACAGTTTTTGTTTCTTTCATAGGTTCCAAATTGCCTCCATTTCGTCTGAAGTACTCAAGAGCTCCATTTCTTTCTAGTCTGCCCAAAGTCTTGGGAGAAAACATAAATTTTAATCACATATCAGCAAGATTCAAGGCCAGGTTCCAAACATTTTATTGAATGTTTTTTTTAAAAAAAGGGAAACTACACAAAACACTGGTACTCACATCCACTTAATTTTCATATTTCTTATGAAGTTTCTTTCAGAAAGCAATACAGGCAGGATAATGAATTGGATGAGACATTTTCCAGCATTCCCACTTATTAACTATCAATCAAACATGTGTTTTTAATTCTACTTCGCCCAAACATATGAGCAAAAAAACTGAATGCCTCAGTAGGGTTTGAAATCAGACAAAGAGGTACATGTAAATAGGAACTGGGTAGCAGTGTATAAGAGTTATAATCCAAGATAAATTATTAAAGCACCCAGGCACATTGGCCCAGGGAAAGATACAATGCGTGTGAATTATCACTGATCAATATATAGAGTTTAGTGGCAACATGGTTCCTAATTACGCCCCCATTTGACCACATTTTCACCTCTCTCTCCCACCTTTTTGTTTTCTTCTCCTTCCAAGCTCTGCTCCCAACCCACTCTTCTTCTGTCAGGCGCTTTGGCCTACACACAGGGCAACTATACAAGCACAATACAAATCAATGGGTTCGCACATTAACACACAGACGCACAGTAGACAAGGTAAGGGCTTCAAGACCTCTAACCCAAACAACTCCAGCCCTCCAGGTTGATCAATAACCAGAAAAATAGCATTAGCAGCCCATCGCACTTTTTTCCATCTCTTTCATTCTTCACTAATCAGTCTTTCAATGTTATCTCTCTCAGCCCTTCCCCTTTTCTCCTGCGGCAAAGAGGAAAGTTTATTTCCCAGAGCCCCTTAGAAATCCCAGAAGCCTGTATGCCCCTATCTCCCCTTCATGGCCATACCAGACACCCTGTTAGAGGCTATTACTATCGTTAGCTCCCCTCCTCCATCCCCAACAAGACTCAGACAGAACCTGGACATTAGCTAATCCATACTTATTGCATCTGGGTTCCTTTCACAGCCTTGTAATTCATATTGAGAGACATATTAGCGCGACATATTAGGCTGGCAACAGGTCTACAAGGTGAGATGCTACACTGACACTAAATTGACTTAGCTGGAGCCTCGCGGGACATTGTAGGCCACTACTGCTAGCTGATGACTAGGGTCCAGTCTGCCTGTATTGAGTTTCTGTGATGACTGTTTAGCTTGTAGTGCTACACAGGGCAGGGAGGGGGGGAAGGAAGGTGCTCCGGCTCATTGCATTTACTGACAGGAACCCTGCAGACCACAAGGCTATAGGGATCAATAGCATTACATTGCACAGCTCTGCCAGACTCGGCCAGACCCAAACACAGGAAGATAGCATTACACATTGGCTTAAATCAGGACAGGTCTACAGTGTTATCAGCACAGCACAAACACCTTTTATTTGCAATCAAATTCAAACAAGCATTTCATTTTCTGATGAACTACCACATTTTTTTTTTTAAAACAAATTCTTTACTAGCACTATCGTACATTTATGCAAGCACAAGCATGCCATCTGTCCCAACATCTGATAGACACACACACACACACACAGGTTATGTTTTTGTCTAGTGATCCTGGACCTGAGCCTCCAGGTGGCCCTGCATCGCTTCTCTGAACAAACAGAGCAGCGGTTTGCTCCACTTCCCTCGTGTCACTGAGGCCAAGTCCAGACATTGTGTGGCCCACCGCCCTGCTGACACGGCCACCCAGCCTGCCAGGGATTTGCCGCTGGGTCACAGAGTTGACATTTATTAAAGGAAGTTGCGTGGAGAGTAACAGGGAGTTGACAGTCCTCTTGTCACGTCGCACTCCAGAAGACAGAAACCTGTGCAGTACACACCCCTCTCCGTTTCCAACAATAAAAGAAACAATGAAGCTGTTAAGTACTGTATGACTCTCCAAGGGCCCATTACAATGAGAAAGACAGCTTTCATATCCCTGCCTAGTGCCACTGGAGTTGCAATACCTTGCTGGGAATTACAACTTATGACCTATTTGAAGAAGTGATGTCCTGCAGGTATAAAATCCAGATGTTTAATAAGGGACAAATATTTAAATACAAACCAAATGCAAAAACAAAAGCCTATGTTTAAAATTACTGCAAGTGGGCTGAATGAATATTTGTTAATGAATATTTGCAGGCCACAAGGGGGGATGCAGAGTTCAGAAGACTGTGAGGAACAATGAAAATCTTAAAAAGAGAAGTCGAGTGAAATAGATTGAGTGTGTTGAGGACCAGATGTGCTGTGGATGGATTCAACATCTGCTGTCTCTGCAAGGCCTCAACTGTCTTGAATGATCCCCATCATCCAACCTTTCTCACAATGCGTCCCGACAAACCTTTTGTTCTTCACTCTTTGCCCCCTCATATAGATCAAGAGATATTTTTAAACTATTTTTGAAAAATGACTTTGATTTTACTGTAAGAATTCAAAGTGAAAATTATTGATTTGAGTTATTACATGACATATGCTTGCAAACATGTGCAAGGATATTAAAAAAAAAAAGAAGTGCAGGTTGAGTTTTTGTTTCTGTCATTGTTATCGATCCTGTGTTTTGATGGTCTAGAGCTTTTCCTGGTGTATAAGTTTCAGTACAAAGAGGCAGCACCAGATGGTAATGGTGTTTATTTTTGCAGTATGTATTCACCATTCTGAAACTTATAACAGTAGACAGGCCCAGGGACCTGGAACCATGCCCCGAGAGACCTGAGCACCACTTCCTGTTGTACCCACATGATCTTAGACACAAGCATACACATTATCACACACACACGCATCCGCATGCATGCACACATAAACATGAACATCCTCTGGGCTGCTGGCGATATGAGCCCCTGGGCCACAGGGACAGATGTGTTCTGGCACATAGGTTAGTGTAAATTACGCCGCAGCCACACTGGCACTCTTCGCCTCTAAGATGAATGAGCCAACCTACATGCCAGGCAACAATTCCAGTGAAGCTGGAGTTTGAAAACACACACACACAAAAATATATTTATGTAAACACGCACACACGTACACACATAAATAGTGTTGTAAATTCACCAAACAGTCTGTATCATGGATTCCTAGTTAACATGTCAGATTCAGACTCCTCAGGGGCACTCAGACCCCCCTAGTGGCCGTCCGTATGTGAGTCAGGCCGGCTGTGAAATACTGTCGGGGAAAGGAGCGAGGCGGAGGGAAGGTATCAGAGAGAGAGGCTCGAGTTAATGGTCTTGCATCTTCCTGGCAGCATGTCAATAATGGCTCTGATCACATTAAGTAAAGAGTCCATTAGCTTATTCTCTTTCCTCCTGCATGCTCCATAGCAAAAGCACAGGAGAAAGCTGAAAAGCTCCTCTAATGCAGTGTGGCTGCGTGTTACAGACACCTCAGTCTGCTCCCAGCTAGACCAAACAAAATGACTAGGAAGGTTTACCTTCAGTACAATCCATTATCTATTCACATCAATTTCCTATTACATAGAAACATGATGTGTGGATTTTTTTGTGTGTGTGTGGGTGAATATCAGTGCTTCATTTTAGGTGGCACAGAAAAATTTTAGGAAAAAAATGCAATTTTTTTTTTTGAATCAGGGTAATAAAAACTTAGTACACCGAATAGTTAGAAACAACTGATAATATTTTGGCTTTTTGAGCTGGAGCCTCCAAGTTTTTATTAGCAAATTAACTCACATGTATGCTTTTATGATGATTGAGTTTAAATCCTTTGTAATGTTTCTTACCACAGATTGTGTTTTTGTGACCCATTACTGTCCCGTGGATATAATGTGAAGGGAGGAACAGAAATGACAGATACATCAAGACACAGTAGAAACATGCAACTACATGGCCAAAGAGCAAATTGTGAGCATATGTTAATGCACCTTCTTTGCACCGGCCTCCTGCCAAAATAGTAATCAAGACAAAGGAGATGTGATATAAGAGGGAAAGAAAAGCAGGTTGTCAGCTCCACCCCCTAGTCTCTACCAACACACACACATTAAACAGACAGACCATTTCTCAGCCGCCTCACTGCTTTCCATTGGCCCTGGAGGGGGCACAGCGGCCCCCACATCTGTCTCCCAGGCCCACGACAGACCTGGCTGCTGCATCCAGACCCAGCAGATCACACGAATCATCCTCAATTAATGTGAACCATCAGGCGTTCCCTTGCTGCTTCTATCACTCCACCCCTCTTCTCTGAGGCCTCCCCTCGAGCTCAGTGCAAGGCCCGCTGAGTTTTACACATTGACCACAGCTACGGTTCCTTAGCACAGTTGGGTGAAGCAAGCCAAAGTTATTGTGTATGGTTTCTGAAAACTGACAGGGAATCAATACATCAGTCCAGACCCAGACGTTGCTCACATGCAAGTGCTGCGAGGCGGTTCTTCAGAGGTTCTGAACTCAGAGAACAGCCGACTTTGCTCTCTGGCGCACTGGGGCCTGAAATGGCTTCCATGTGCCGCCCCATCTGCACCTCTGCTGGGCTGTGGTCAAAGGACTGTCCTCTCCAGGTTTTTTAAGACTCAGAGGGACAGCTTTAAAACAAAAAAAAAAGGGGTGGTGGTGGTGGAGGTCAGGGGGGTTGGATGAATCAGAGGTTAGGAGGCCTTTTTTTTTTCTTTTCAATGACAGGCTGTTTTCAAAAACAGATAATGAAAAAAGACAAGTTATTAGGAGAAGAAATGGAAACTGTTTACTAAAGGCCACCTGGAACATGGGATGTGCCAGATTGTGACTCACTCCGTCTGTGGTAAAGTCCTCTGTAATAACCCCCACCTGACCCCCTCCTTCCTGTCCTCGCAGTCTGCAACTGCACTGTAAATCTCACCCCAGTCGATTAGTGTGCCCTTAGCAACGGCTCACACACAGTCATGAAATTTTAACTAAAGCCATGAGTTTAATCAGGTTGAGAGGTGAAGGCAGGGTATCTCGCGGCTTGTTGGTTGATCAGTGTGTCTGGCCCACAGAAATAAACCCTGTGGCCCCTTCTTTTTTACTCACACCAGGCCCCGCAAGCTGTCCTCTCTGGCTGTATTCAGCATAATTTTAACTGAGGCACTGCCCTTTGCGTGGTTGGTAATTAAATGATAAAGCAGGAATCAAACTTGAAAAGAACTGTTTTCAGTTCTAATCAGGAATCAAAGACTTTTTAAGTCATCCTCTGTGCCAGCTGTCTTTTAAAGGAATGAACAGTCTTGTTTTTTAATGTAGCAACATATTTCAGAGCCAGACTTTCTTCCATCAGTGCTTAAATTAGTGGCTGTCATCCCTAAACTCCTACAGATTAAACATTTTTATTTACCATATTTATCAAAGCTGTTGATGCTGAAATACTCTAAGATGATTTTGAGCGTCTGTTTTATGTATCCTATCTTATTGTTCACCAAAAGTAGAAGTGCAAATTGTCATTTATTAAAATCAGATCACTTTCAGGAAGGCATCAGTGGTGTCTGCCGGTGTACAAAATGACATTAGTGTATTATTCTTTGTGAAAAGAGTATCCCAGAGAGACGATGTGGGAAAGTTCTGAATAAAACTGTTCATATGCTTGGTTGCTATTTGTCATTCTTTAATAATATCATGAATTGGAAGACAGCTGTGAACAAGGCAATACTAATAAGCTACCTTAGAGTTCAGTTTTTTTTTCCTTTTACATACTTCAAATAGGTACTGTTCACTATGTGATGACTTCTTTTGTGAAATGCCTGTTGCTGTAATGAGCAACCACAAGGTGATAAAATTGCGACTGATTAGTCCGCAGAGATTACTGCTGTGTCTTCCTTTGATGATAGGATGACATGTTTTTACCGTTGTCTTCTTAATTATACACGGGTGTCAGTGTGTATGCTGGCAGATAGCAGAGTAGACTGTCATCACACTTTAAAGATAGAAGTTAATGTTTCTCCAGTTTTAAAAAACATCTAAGGCAGATGCACAAGGTCATGTCAAAAAAACAAATTCTTTTGATGTGCTGAGCATAAAGGAGGAATTTACCATGATCACAGTGTGCAAAGTTCAACCTCTATGGTTCTTACAAATGTCCTCCACCCACATCTGGACGTAGCTTCTGATTTCCCTGTGGTCCATCACAGGGGCAGAAGTAGAGCTGGTTGTTCACACATGACCTCTGACCTGCCACTGGGGAGCCAATGGGGGAGCGGCCTGTGTCTTGGGAGCTCTTGCCCTCTGATGTGATGGCTCCAGGCAGTGGGCTTTGCGTGAACCCATCCCCCATGGCACCCCTCGCCACTAGATCCTCTGCATTATTCATAAAGCCTGAGAAGGGGGGCAGAATATGGAAAAAAAAAAGGAAGCAGCAAGGTTCAAGACCTTCTCAGATCACAAGGAACTTCTGCTTAACCTCCCTTGAAGTGGCGAACACAGGGATAGAGCAGTTTTTTTAAGGAACTGGATCTGAAAGCAGGACGGGAGATCAATGGAGGTTCCCTCGAGGCTTGGTGAAGATCGCATTCAGTGCAAGGTGATTGGTGAATCAATGTGGTTCCCATGGTTCACTTTGCCATTGTGAGAACTGATCCTCCCTGTTGCAAGTGATACTGTCTTGTGATCAGTTGTACTGCAGTCATGTTAATGTCGAACAAGTTTAGCTTTATCCTACACAGATTGTAAATAGAGCATTTAGCTAACTAATATGTTAATTAGAAATATAAATATCAGAGAAGCTATATTACACGACCTCTATGCAGGTCAGAAATCTTCCTTTCGATCTACTATAAATAAGCACAGGTCAACATTATGTATTTTTAACTTCTACTTCTCTTTTTTTTGGTGCATGCCTCGCATGGCATCTCTCTCCATTGCTTTTCATATACACTCAGTCACTGAATATGACAGGTGATGATTAGTGAAAAGTATATACCTTTTAAGCTGTTAATCCCTAATGCACACCATGCAACCCAACAAAGCTACACACCCGGGCTCTTAATACAGCCCAGCCTGCTAATTGCATAATTGCCTGATTTGTTTTAACTGACAGTGGTGCCCTGGCCCATGACAAGGCCATCATTTGCTCATCCTCACTGTCAGCAATTTGCAAGGTGGATACCCCACTACACACCCACCACACAATCCAGCGCCACAATATTAGAGACAGCCATGAATTAAGAATGCATTGCAGAGGCAGAGAGATGAATAAATACAGCCGTTGCTAGGTTAATTCTGAAAGACATGGAGGCAGGCAGATAAAATAAACTAACAGCAGCAGGCTGTCCAACAGATAAAGTGGGTACTCCATCGTCTCTCTGCTGTAATTATTGGCTAATAGTCATTAACCTGGCAAACAGAGGTTTAGCTGTATTGTTTAAAAGACTCTGGGATGCATAATGACAGACTAATATGTCATAGCACTGGGGGAGATGGGGGAGGGGTGGATTAATGAGATTTTACTGAAGGGAGTGTACAAGAAGAGGTGGGGCACGCCTGGAAAATATAGGGGAAAGAGGGCCACATTAAGCTAATTGGAAGATGAGTGCCTACTTGTAAAAGTGCTTCTAATGGCATATTTGTTTCTCTCACAGCATCACAAGGCTAATGCAGGGGAGTGGAGTTGTGAGACTTACTGTAGTAAGGACTTACAGGGCCCTGTGTCTGTGTGCCACTGTGTGTGTGTCAGCTCATACCCTTGACACTCATTGTAATATAATGCATGTTTTTTTTTTATTATCTTTGCATATTGATCGTTATCAGGGTCATCAGCATTAAACACTCACTTAATTTTTGGAACTTAAGATTGCTGCTGTTAAGTGATTTCTTTCAAACTTTAGCTGTTATATATATATATAAAGTACTTCATGCCTTTAAAAAAAAAAAAACATGTATTGAAAGGCTTCTAAAAACCAGTAGTAGTTTCCAAATGGCCTTAAACTAAGTCAAGATTGTTCCCTCACGTCCTTGTCTAGACCAATTTACTCAATTTTTTGAATTTGTGTACTGTGTGCTCTAATCCCGACCCAGCCCAGACGCTTGTTGACTGGCCTCCAAAACTCAATTGACCAGTGAGGAGGAGTGCTTGGATTGCCTCCTCTCAGACAGGGTCCAGTGCATAGCAGAACTGCTGATCTGTTGTAACACTTGCTGGCTTTTGCCAATACTGATGGGCTGCAGTTTGCCCTGTGTCATTGTGCTTTTGTTCTTGGTTTTGTTTAACTTCATGAGTTGAAAGAGGAGGCGCAAGGTAGGACGAATGGCAGATAAACTGTTGTTGTTGTTGTTGTGTTGTTGCCTACATCTGACACAGTACCATATTATCAATTCTATCACTCATTATTCTACATCACCTGGTGACAGGTGTAGATACCCAAAGAGCTGCCATGTTACTGTTCTGTTTCTATTATTCATATCTCAAGTAGAATTCTGAAAATTGAACCAATAAAAAACTCTCAATTTCTGCCTTTTTAAAAGTAGTTATTTTTATGAATGTCATAATAATATCTGTTTGAAAAGCAAATGCGAAAGTTGGACAGTTAGTGAACTGATTAAGGTTAAGATTGATCAAGATGATTAAGATGTCTTAAATTAATTATTTCTGGCCTCACTGTAATTTAATGTAGCCTATCAATAGTCCCAAAGATTTCAAGTACTCTACCACTATTTACTACTACAGAGATGTTATTCATTATAATAAAATACTTTAATTGCATTTAAGATTCGTCAAGCTTTTAATCAGAGTATTAACTGTACAAATGAACGTCACAAATGAATCTTTTTGTCACCGAAATATTAATAAGACTTATTCACTTCTTAGAACTGTAGTTTCTTCAGAAATGTGGTTGTAGAACTATTTAAACATTCACTTTCTAATTTGCTTTCATTTTTTTGTTTCAATTAAATCAAATGGAAGTACTAATGCCCAGATGGCCATGCAGTATGAAATAATAGTGCCCAGGCTAGAATTTAAAGTCATACCTTCGGGCAAAAACTCCAGAGCACACACAGAATGAAAGTGTAAAATGTTTTTTAATGTATATTTAACAACAAATACCCCAGTGACTATTGATGTTTCGTCTCAGAAGAATCTATTTCTCTAGTATATCTGAGGGCATGATATGAAACCACTCACACTTTTATTTTTCTCTGTTTTTCTGCTCTTCTTCCTCTGTGTCTCTCCCGTACTATCTCTCTTTCGCTGTCTCTCTTTAAACATTTATCTTCTGTTTTCTCCTTACAGGCCCTTTGTGCTTTGTGATGTTGGTTTTTACAGCTTTTTACTTGCCAGAGTTGCCATTTATCTTTTATAGATGCCAGCAGCTAGGAGGACATACGAACTGTTACCATTTCACTGTGACTAATTGTCATCGCTTGTGTTATTCCCTTGATGTTACTTGTGTCTGGTCCCTTGGAACCTGTGTGTGAAATGAAGCACTTACACTACGCCTCTCTGTGTCTCTCCTCTATTTCTATCTTGGTCACACAAACACTTTTAACACACTATCTTATATAACAACAGCAGCATGAGGATTACTCTACATGGATAATTTTGTTGAGACTGTCATGAAGCAAAGGGAGATGTGGGTTTATACATGAGGACAGGAGCACTGGGTCAAACATTCATTGCCTTAAACTCTGTAGTTCAACAACAAAGTAAATTCTCAGGTTTTGGCGAAATCCTTTCCCCAGAATCCTTTGCCATCTCTTGATGTTTGACAGTGTTCATATGTTCAAGGACTCAAAGCTTTTCATTTTTTATAGCACATTTTTTTAAACAGAACATTTCCAAAAGACACTGTTCAAGTAAAGTGTTCTATTTGGAATAACGCCCAACTCCCATTGGAGTAGTTCTGGTCTCACAGGATGGAGACTTGTTTTCCACTATTTGCAGGCCTCTAAAAATATGGGAACTAAAATTGCCAGGAGTTATTAAAACTAATCGTTTGTTAATATTTGTTCATTTACATTTCTGCCAATTGTCACTGGTCACCACTAACAACTGGAAATGCATCATCTGCAGACAATATATTAAATGACATTGTTGTTTATAACAAAGTATTTCACATTGAGATTTAGGTGAAACAGATGGTGTATCTTTTAAGCCGTACAAACAAATTGATATGATTAATATTTAAGGAAACCCAGCCCTCACTAACATGGAAGCATGATAAATATGAAGCAAGTCAATAAAAGAAACAAAAGCTCATTGCCATTACAGGAACACAACCTTAAGTAAGCATGATTTTTTTTTCTCTTCGAATGTCCAAAGCCATTTCCTGACACAGTGGAGCAGTTCCATCTTCCCTAGAGCATTTAACTGCCTTAAGAAATTGAGAACACACCGAGAAAAATGCCTGTTAACCAGAGTGCGATTAGTGGCTTGCATTAATTATTCTATTATTTCTGTCTGCTGTTTTTTTCTGGCTTACATAGTTTTGTAAATATCCCTTGGTACAGTTTGTATACAGAGGGAGTCACAACAAGAGTTCACATCTTTTGCAAAACAGTTTTTTCCAGTCTCCCACAATAACATCCCAACAATGTTAGAAGTCGCAGGGACCTGCTAGTCACCCCACCTCAGTGCTTTTGATTTGTTTGCTTGAGACTCAATTAAACTCTTGCCTACTGTCATTATTGTAATGATCACATTCACAGGGCTGATTTATAGAAAAAAATAAATGAGTGAAAAGTGGATGGAAAAGAAAGATTTGCAGGGGAGGGGGGTCGACAAAGCTCTGTTAGTTTCGTGTCGCTCCAGGAGCCTCTGAATTTCATGAGCAGAAAAAGCTTGCCCTTACAAACTAACCCCTGCTCTATCTTCTCCTTTGACCACAGTGATTATGCACAATCAATAATGGTTTGTATTTTTGTCTTTTCTCGTCTCTTCTGGGGCATCTAGGATGCTGCAGGCAAGGTGCTGGACCGCTGGACCATCATGTCCCGAGAAGAGGAGATCATCACCCTACAGCAGTTCCTGCGCTTTGGTGAGACCAAGTCCATTGTGGAGCTGATGGCTATTCAGGAGAAGGAAGGTCAGGCAGTTACAGTTCCCTCCTCCAAGACAGATTCCGGGATTAGGACATTCATTGAAAGCAACAACAGAACCCGCAGCCCAGGGCTTCTGACACATCTGGAAAACAGTAGCCCATCCAGCATTCACCATTTTGAGAATATCCCCAACAGCTTAGCCTTCCTTCTGCCGTTCCAGTACATCAACCCAGTCTCTGCTCCCATGCTCGGCCTGCCTCCCAATGGCCTGCCGATGGAGCAGACGGCGCTCCGGCTTCGGGAGCCCAGCCTGCCAAACCAAGGAGAACAGGTGGAGACCAGTGAGTCAGAAGTATCCCTGTCACCTTTCCGCACAGGCCAGAGCCCCAGTCGTGGAGCCCTGGGAGCCATTAATAACAACATTGAACCCAAGACAGAACCCAACAACAGAGCATCACCCATCTCACCAACCCCTTCCACCCAGCAGGCTCATCAACAGCAGCAACAGCAGACACAGCTTCAACAACAACATCAGCAGGCCCAACAGCAGTCCCAAAATCAACCTCAGCAGCCCAACAGTCTGAGTGACCACCAGGTCCATCACCACTTTGTAAAGGATGAGCCCTCGAAAACCATCACCCATGCTTCCTTTTCCTCCAAGATGCATCGCATGCGCCGCATGGGAGCCACCTCACGCAAGGGTCGTGTCTGCTGCAACTCTTGTGGCAAAACCTTTTATGACAAAGGCACACTTAAGATACATTATAATGCTGTACACTTAAAGATTAAACATCGTTGCACCATTGAGGGCTGCAATATGGTCTTTAGCTCACTACGCAGCCGCAACCGCCACAGTGCCAATCCTAATCCACGGCTGCACATGCCAATGCTGCGCAATAATCGCGACAAGGACCTCATTCGTGCCAATTCAACCCCTGGTACACCTGTCATCTCTAGCACCAAGAATGGTGGCTTTACACTCACCAGCCCTGGAAGGCCACCACTGGGCTTCACTACTCCACCAGTGGACCCAATGCTTCAGTCGCCCCTGCAAAGCCCACTGGTGTTCCCCACACTGAAGTCAGTGCAGCCGGTCCAGCCAGTGCCCCCATTCTACCGTACACTACTGTCACCCGCAGACCTAGTCAGTCCCCCAGTGTCACTGCCCACCAGCCCAATCTTGCCCACCACCACCAACAGTACCACCCTGATGGACCAACAACAGCACATCCTGGCCGCAGCTGTGGCTTCACACAATAATGTTCATGTGTCAGAGGGAGGACTCACATCCCACCGCTTACATACACCTAGTGTCAATCATGACCTCAGCACTGGCAGCATAGACCCCACGCCCAAAAAGAAACCTCGTAAATCTAGCATGCCAGTCAAGATCGAGAAGGAAGTAATTGATGTGGCAGATGAATACGAGGACAAAGATGATGATGATGATGATAACCTTCACCATAATCACCACCATCACCAGTCGTCCCTTCTTCACAACAGTATAAAAATGAATGGGAATTGTAACAGCAACAACAACAGTGGCAATGGTACTGGGAACCACAGTGGTGGTAGTGGGCAACAATCCCCTTCCCAAGATGAGATGAGCCCTGGCCTAGCTCTGAGAGGCATGATGAGACAGAATGAAGATGAATGCCGGGAAGGAGGCGGTAGTGACAGCAGGGGTGGAAATGATCTTCAAGGCTCTGGCGAGCTTCGTTGTATGGACAGCTTCACCTCTGAGGACCAGGATCACGAGAGAGACTTTGAGAATGAGTCTGAAACCTCTGATTCCAAAATGTTCTATCGTGATGAACTGATAGACGTGGAGGAACAGCAAAAACACATCAGAGGCGGAAGGGGTCTGGATAAGGAACATGACGATGAGGGTAGTGAGGAAATGAGAAAGGAAATGGAACGCAAGGGTCATTCTTCACCCTCACCTCATCAACCGCCTATCAAGATCAAGGAAGAACTCAACGATCCTACATATGACATGTTTTGCATGGGCCAGTATGGCCTTTATAATGGTGGCATGGCTGCAGCAGCCGCTGCTGCTGCAAGCATGGCTGCCCTGCATGAGAGCTTCATCTCGTCGATGGGCTACGGTTCCAGCCCACCCAAATTCCCATCTTCTCAATCACCGGAGGGAGACCCATGCTCAAGCCCCGACCCCAAGATTTGCTATGTATGTAAGAAGAGCTTCAAGAGTTCCTATAGTATGAAACTGCACTACAAGAATGTGCACCTCAAAGAGATGCATGTGTGCACTGTGGCTGGCTGCAATGCTGCCTTTCCTTCTCGGAGGAGCCGAGACAGGTTAGTGTTAGAACTTTGTATTGTAACAATTTTTTTTTTTTTTATGTATGTGTGACAGCTGCAGGTAGGTTCAAGAGAAACGTTTAATTCAATCTGTGTAATCTAATATAAACTAAACAACAGCACTTCATACATCTGCAAAATATACTATGTTTTTAATAGGATACAGCAATTGTATATTAGCCATTTTAAAGGTAAAAGTTTAATAGAAAACAGAATTTTAGTGAGAGATCTGCAAGAGTTAGCTGCAGTATTAAATTACTGTGCAACTTCTACCTAGATAAGCTTTCTGTTAACATATGTTCGCTAATTCAACACTAAATTAATTCAGGGACATATGCTCCTTGTCAAGGCAAAGATCAGAAGAGGGTGTCGGGATGAGACACACATACACACACATTTAAACAAGCATGAGGCTGTACCCATCAATCCTGCAGCTGCAGTTTGCTGTTTACGTGCCCTCGGTACCTCACCTTGTCACAAGGAGGTGAAAGCGCATATATTAACATAGACAGCGGTTTGTCAAACCACTGCATTTATTAGCGGATTAGGTGGTGAGGCTAGCCGTGTTCACCTGGGCTTGTTAGCACATATCAATCCGACACACTCACTCCCTAGAATATATATACTGTTGCAGCAGTGGCAGCAGGTTGATGCCATAACACATCCTAGAGGTAAATAAGATTGCTATTGCCCTGAGCTTACACAGGCTCCTGTACTTTGCATGGGATTACTTTTAAGTGTTAAGATAGCCAGCTTTTAGTCATCCATAATAATTTTACCTTAACAGTTCTTAACAATAGCTAGTAATAAGAATCAGAATCAGAATATTTGTTAGGAGGGAAATCTGTTTAATTTTCATTAGGATTTCTCTCTCACACACACAATGGCTCTGCTCTCTCTCTCGTCTGAACTAGCTGCTCCTTTTCCAACTCAAGTCTTTTGTTCTATTTGCTGTTTCAGTTGCACCTGTTTGTACCACTGTTTGATCATTTTCAGTATAAAGCAGGTTAATTCTGAGAATCTGACAAGATGTAAACAGAAGGAGCAGGACAGGAGACAAGTTAGCAATAGTACAGGTGCAAACCCTGCTGCTCACCTAACAGCAGCAAGACGAAGTGTTATAATAGGACACACCCTCAATATGGTGCACTGCCATGGGTGAGATTGTCAGTTCCCCTTTTTGTGACAAGGATTTTTGAAAAGGAAATATTTAAGAAAAGACAGAAAGAATACTATTTGCAGGTTGTACATTGCAAGGTATGACTGGCTTGCTATTTAATACGTGCATGTACAAGTATGCACACTCAGTTCTGAATACACACAAACACATAGACACATGGGGAAACATGCAGGAATGTCTGCAAATAGATAACAGAGAAAACTATTTCCATAAACCTTAACTCTTTGTAATTAGTCTCCTTATACTGTATAACAGTTGTCGTATATAAATAACTCATTGCTTCATCAGAACTTAAAATATCACAAAGAGAGCTCCACTAAAAATAATAGTTGAATTGAACATGATACATTTAAATGGAAGATAGGAATTAAACTGTGCAGCGCTATTGGTTATCAGCAGATTGCTTAGATTTTTATTGGTGCTAAGTTGGATAATGTGAAATTAAGCATCTAATTCCTACAGTTGTCCTATTCTTGTTTTTTCATGACCTCATGATGGCTCTAGTTAAAGAATATGAAGTGAAATTAGTTAAGGGAAAAAAAATAATTATCAGAAGAGAACATGGGAAAAAACGGTGTTAGGAAGCAGCAAATTTCACAAATATTGAGACATTTGGTACTGAAACCAGGGGAGAGGGGAATGGTGTAGACAGATGAATAAAGTTCAACGATCAGACTGTGTTGCATAGAGTAAAGGTACCATCTCAGCATGAACTCTTCCTATGTTCACTCTCTTCCTGTGTCTGCCTGGATGTTTGAATGTGTGCGTGTTTGTGTGTGACAGTTTGAGTATATGATGAGAAAAACACCAGCATATAAATGCCATTCAAGAAGCAAGTAGGGACAAATGCTGTGAACATAATGCATCTCTGATACAGCATAGCTCTAGGTGGGAGAGACCTAAGCACACTATTTTTTCCATACTTTTTTTCTGAGGGGGATGAATTCCTGATTGCATATGGGACATATTACTCTGCCGCTGGTTCAAACAGGGAACAAAACAAAAGAAAAAAGGGCATTGCATAGCTAGAGGAATTCTGAGGCTTTGAGACGAGTCAATACACGAGCCAGGCTCTCATCAAATCTGTCCCTGGATAATCCTCTAATGATATAATGTATGCTTGTGTCTAATGGTAGCAATAAAATGGGACTATAATTTAGTTGTTTTCATAAGAACATTTGCTCTGATAAGATTAAGATACTGCACGAATGAAGATACTCGCTCAAAATAACATTTAGAATGTTTATTCTTGTAATTAGATAAGTCAGACTCCATTCTTTCTCCACAATGGATTTTTTTTTGTCAAAAGTGTCCACAATAACAATTAATAAGCACCTCTTTTTTGGGTTTCACCTAAGACATACAGGATTTAAAATAATCACTAATAACACAAGCGATTCTATCTTTTTCCTTTTTTTTTTTTTTTAAAAAAAAAGGACTTCTAAAAGAAAAACAATATTGAATTTTTAATAAGGTGAAGGTATACAAGTGGTTATTTGTTGTTGTTTTTACGGCTGAATAATAAATGCTCTGCCTGGCTTCCTCTTCACAACACCTCCTGAACAGCTGTTGACACCCACCAATATAAGTCAAAGTACCTCTGCATATCTGATTATTCCACTGATCGAGTGCAAAGCCAAAGGCACGTAAACACACCATCAGACACCGGCATCAGAGCATCAAGAGCTCTGATATCAAAGTGAAGAAGAAAATGCAGGAGAGGTGATTTGATCTGCTGAGGAAAAAAAACAACCAAGAGTCAGTGACACTGTCAGAGTAGGACGTACTGTGTATGCGCTGCCACGGAAAGATGTATCACTACCGTTTATTCAATTTGGATCCCTGCCTTATTTACAAGACTGTAGGATTTCACACGCATGCTAACATAAGCACACATGAATACTGCAAACACACACACTCAGGAATACAGGAAGGGATTATTTAATGTGCCCTTGAGCGAGTATGTAACGTGTGTTTTTGAGTGGTAAAGACCAACATAAAGAGCGTGTGTATGTGTGGTTTTGCAGCGGGGTGTTTCCTCTCAGCCTCTCAGTCGCCTCATGCACGGGGGTAAATGATTGCATATTTATTGTGGGGAGCGAGCAGCGTCGGCAGAAGTGTTGAAGAAGCTGCGTGATTAACTGCTGGAAAGACACGTTTACCAGTAATCATCGCTGTTATTGGCCTTGTTAATCATATTTTTTAGACCACTGACAAAACTTGCCTTATTCACATCATTTTTATCTGGCTACCTTGCTTTTTTTTCCAACCTTCACTTCAACATTTTAACCTGCTCCTATGTCGCTACAGCAAGTAGGTGTCCTCCCTCTTCAACATTCCCATGGTGCAGCAGTGCGCAGCCTGTGGTCCCTGCACGGGCCACTGCAAACGGAGAGAGTGAAGGTTAATTATGTTGGAGAGTCTCTTTTCTCCACTCTCCTTCCTCTCTCTGTCTCCCTGGCTATCCCTCGGTCCCCTCACGGCATGTGGGCCCGGCTCTGCTGCTCCACAATCAGCTCTCTGTTTGTCTCGTATAAACAAAGGGCACGCGGCTCTTAGAGGGAAAAGCCTCTCACCCAAGATCAAAATATCTGCTGATTAAAATACGGAAACTTTAAACACAACATCCTTTTGGTTTATTGCTCACAGTTTCCTTGTGATGCGTTTTGTGAAGAACAAGAGCAATTGCTTCTTTCTTTGATGAACGGAATACATCAATGCAAGCCCAATGTCTTAAATAGAATTCTAGTTGTAAAAATGCAACACATTTCTTTTCATGTTTTTTAATGTGATATTTAATGTCTATGCATTTATTCGAGGATCATCAAATATTTGTATGTAGCCTGCTCTGTTAAATAGTTGTAGCAATGCAAGCGAATCTAACAGTGACAAAGAATGATAAATGCTACTAACACTCTCGTCCTCCCACTTACACCTAAAACCTCATAACACACCAAATGACAGGAAAGACAAAGAACCACTGGTGTCAGTTTAATACCACTCAGCCTTCCATCTCATTTACACATTATGAGTCATTTAGACAACATACACACACATCACGCACACACACTGAAGCACTGACACAAAAACAAGGGCAAGGGCCATCATATGAACCTAAAGATGATTAACGTCGGTTGGGACAGGCACACTCTCGCTCAGCCTCCTCTGCACAGTTAAAAATGGGCTCTCTGGAGGCCTCCCCCATCTTTTGGGCAAAGATGAGACTGTCAAATTGGTTTGCCAGCCACATTACTGGCCAACAGGGAGGTAGAGACGGAGGGAGAGGGAGGGGGGGCACTAAGGAGTTGGGTTTGGGGGAGGAAAGATAGAGCGCACTGAGGTGGAGTGATGGCAGTGGAGGGATGGAGGGGAGTGGGAAATGGGGCAGAAAGTCTAAATTTGATAAATGAAGAGATAAGTGCATTATACCCACTGTGTGTGTGTGTGTGTGTGTGTGGATTGTGCTGACTTATTTTGATTATTTGGGGCAAGGAGGCATCGCCAACACAGGAGTAAATAATAATGTTTACACACAGGATTATAAACTGGAATCTTTTTCTCATCTTCAGCTCTTGAGATTAAATGATCTTTAAATGGTTAGAAATAATATGTCATCAGCTTACCTATTTCTTACCCTCTTTCATATATCTAGAAAATATCTGTTAAATACATACATAAGACTGTGAATATTTTTTGACAGATTTTGAGGGGTGTTTTGTAATATTCTAACAATGTGGTGTGCATTTTGAGTTTTAAAAATGGCTACAGTAGCTATAGTGGAGACTACTTACTGCATGATATTTAGCATGTTTGACTTAAGTATCTAAAACTGAGATAGCCATGGTTAACTTAGAGCTTATTAGCAGTGAGAAGGTGTTGTTATAGAGATGAAGACATGTTGCAAAGGACCTGCCTACCTGAGCATCATCAACAGCATCCTGAATATCAGGTTCAATGGAGCAAATGTGGCCCTTTTTCACATCAGAGCCTGTCTGTCAGTATCCCTGTAGAAATTGTGCCCATGTCCTCATGTATTGACCACTGATTGAGGCATATTTTAGACTGCCTCAAATCACTCTGGCCTCTCAAAGCCAAGCATCCACACATGTATTTGACTAGACAGGGGTACAACGCCACAGACAATGAATCATGACTCCCATATTTTAGCCATAAGCTAACACCATATGGGTGCAACTGTACTATCAAAGGATAAAAAAGAACAAAGGATTTATATAGTCCTTTTGATCGAAGTCCCACTATATGGAAGTAGTATATTTTCTGTTTTTCACACATGCACACACATACACACACACACAAACAGACAAAAGCACACTCAAACACACACACACACACACATACAGTGACAGCCCAGGCCAATCGATTTGCCACGCTCTCTCTCCTCAATGCTGACGATGCTTGAGTGGACGGGCTCCTGGTTGCCTGGTTTACAGAAAAGGGTCCCTCAAATGAATGTATTTTTACCTCTTGCAGGACAATGTCGGATAGGGAAGTAAATAATTAAAGGAAAGGGACCCTTTTTGACTGCATCAACCCTGCCACTGCTGGTAAGCTCTACTATCCATTGTGACTCCATTTTTGCCCGTCCTGCTAAGGATGACAGTTTTCTTTTCTTTTTTTTTCTTTTTTTAAATTTAATTTACACACATGTGCCCTCCCTGCATGGAAACCCTTCACATTAAAGGCACTGAGTGTTTGCATATTTTTCTTATTTGATGTAAGTGCTGACCTGATATAGGAGGAATGGGCCATGTGTATGTCGTATATGACATCACCCATTAGTTGCTTAAGTTTCCTTTCTGTGTTATGCAGTTTTGTTGTGACATATGTGCAGTGGGTCTCCTTGTTTTAAGTCTGACTTGGCAACTGTGAAATTGGAGCGAAAAAAAGCATTGAATTAGATTTTACAAGCCCATTTCACCTTGCATCCTTTAGCATGGCTTGGTATGCTAACTGAAATCCTCACTAATCCTATCCTGGCTTAAGCATGGCACTTGTTACCTTTTTTTTTATCAGCTGTAGCACTCTGTGTGATACAGTTTGCCTTGTGTTTAGGAAAAAAAATGCCCATCTTAATTAAATCCAGAGCTACATAAAGACATGTTCATTGAGGTGCTCGATTAAGCCACCTCCAATAGGGTGCGAATGCGATAATGCTGTCAGGGCCTAGTGCTAATATGCTATCCAGTTCCCCTCGATTATCACATTACCACAGCTCGAATCAATTGATAAACTCCCATTCAATATGGTGGAGTATTTAATTGAGTCAGAGTTTATTGGATTTGAGGGCTGTGCAGTGCAGACATGCTGACAGCGGTAAACAATAGCAGGATGCTCTCTCTCTGTGCGATGTTAGAGCTGCAGGGGGAATTTCTGTCTCTGTGTGACTGTGTACCTCGACTGATAGTTAAAATAATTGCATAGTGGCTCTTAGATAGTGAATATTTGTAGCTTGGTACCGTGTAGCACTCTGTGTGATAATTTAAGCATATGAAAAATAAATTATTATAAGTAAAGCTATGTTTAATTTAACACTGCAGCTATATGTGTTTGACAGGTAATCTCCTTTTTTCATGCATTGGCAGCAATCTGCAGATCTGATTTATAATCATGACTGTCTTTCCACATTAGGCACAGCTCCAACATCAACCTGCACCGCAAACTGCTGACCAAAGAGCTGGACGACATTGTCCTGGACCCCCAACTCACGCCAATGCCCAAGGACCTGCGAGCCGAGTTACTGGCCAAGATCTACGCCGGCCACCACATGGGCTTGGACCCGATGGCCGGGATGGGCATCGGAGGCACAAACCTCGGCCCTACTGGCCTGAACGACAGTGTCCGTTCCCCCATGAGCATCGAGTATCCCCACCAACTTCTCAACCAAAACCTGAAAAACCATCACACCAACGGCTTCTCCCGGGGCCAGCCAGACGACTACATGGTGTTGGACCTGAGCACCACATCCAGTGTTCAGTCCAGTAGCAGTGTCCACTCCTCACATGAGTCAGATGAGGGCAGCGATGAAGGCATTCTATTGGATGACCTGGAGGAGGAGGGAGAAGAGGATGAGGAGGAGGGCAACAGTGAGGGGGAGGACTGCTCCCAGCGTGCCGAGGGGCGGGCTGAAAGGGGGCATCAGAATGAGACTGGAGAACTTCGGGGAGAAGGAAATGGTGAGGGTTTGGAAACGTCCTCCTCACCATTTCTCCTTTCGTCCACTGGGGGCAGTAACTTTGGCAGCAGTGGGATCCTCTGCAACATCTGCCACAAAATGTACAGCAACAAAGGGACCCTGCGCGTGCACTATAAGACTGTGCACCTGCGTGAGATGCACAAGTGTAAAATCCCGGGTTGCAACATGGTGTTCAGCTCTGTGCGCAGCCGTAACCGACACTCTCAGAACCCCAACCTCCATAAAAACATGCCCTTCTCCACAATAATAGACTAAATAATGACTCACAACTGTACCCTGCTGTCAGTCTGCCTGCTCCTCCCTTCATTCCTCATCCTTTTTCCTCCTCGAATGAGCTTTTAACCACAGTCCAGGGCCATCAAATACAAGCTAAATGCTTGTATGCCTCCTGCCCGTCCTCTTTAAATCATAGCAAGACATTTCTTTGTCTCTCCATAAAATTCATTGACTCTAAACACAGTTTATTATCATGACCTTTGACTCTTCCTTCTTCGGAAGAACAACAGGATGACGTTCTTCAGCATGGAGTTTGTTTTATAACAAAACTCCAGATTTTTTTTTTCTTCATAAGCCCCTCCATCTTTCCTTTTCAAACGTCTCCCCTTTTTATGTCCGTCTCCAAAGAATCTATTCAAACTCTTATTTGTGACTTTGCCTGCAGAAATGATAGTATTGGAAAAAAAAAAAAGAAAATCTTCTTGTTGTATTTGTGTAATGATAGCTTTTAAATGAACCCCTTACAAAAGCATGACAGCTTCATTTGTAAATAATGTCCCAAGAGGCTTTTGGTGTAAAAGAGTTGTGTTGATGGTTGTTTGCTTCTTTTTTCTCTCTCTTTATGGTTTTATGTTACAGTCCAGTACAATACTTCCAGCTATAGGCGAGACAGAGGTAGCATCTTAATAGCTTGACTCATTTATGTTAGCTTCAAAGACACGATTTAAACTAAGTCCTAGGAAAAAAGAATATCATGTGGCTTGTTTTATCGACATGTTAGATATTCAGAGGTTGCCGGCATGCTTTTTTAGGCTCCTACACTGATATCATTCTCTGTATTTCTATTGATTTTTTTTTTTTTTTTTTTTGTCTGTTTTGTTTATGAGCTTTAGTATACCAATTCAGTTTTTTGCACTTTGCATCTATACGAGGGGATGTGTAATATTATTATAATGAGGACTTTTGCAATGGTAAGTTTAGATGTTGTTTGGGGTCATCGATGGCTACAGTGCCAAGGGAAGTGACATGTCTTCAGAATACTTTTGCCAGTTCCTTTTTGCACATGCTCAGTTTCAAACAGTTAAACAAAAGAAACAAAACCCTGAACAAAACCCGAGATCTTCCCCCGTCGCTTCACGTTGTATTCAGAAAGTGTCACCAAAGTGTCTCGTTTCAGAAACATTTCCACATAAACTGCTGTTTCACAAACACAATGGCGTTAAATATTGATAAAGTCTCCCCTCCGCTTTTTGTTTCAGGAGTAGTTTGTGTATGGTTGCCATATGATCGAAATAATAACTTCAGAGGTTTAGTGAGGTAGTCTGTGTAAAAGCATGACATTATTGTGACATTTTCAAACAAAGTTATCAAAGCAAGAACTCATGTTTGTTCTCACAAAAGGCTTCTTAATCATATAGGACTGTCCCTTAGATTAGAAGAAGAGGAAAAAAAAGAAAAAAAAAGATGAAAACTGTCCTTCAACTGTGACCAAAACAAAAGTGTTTGCTTAAGAGAAACCCATTCAGTGTGACATTGTACTTAAATCATGCCCCATTGGATTAATATGATGCACTTGAGTCTTAAATCTTTTGCTGTGATATTTACGTTAGTGGTCTCCATTGCTGAGTGTTGGCTACAAATGTACTCTTTGAAAAAATGTTGACTTTTTTGCATGGCTGTCGGTTGCAGCCATTTTTAACATGTCCATGACTGTCTCACGGTACAAAATATTTCCAGTAACTGGGCAAAAGTAGCCAAGGGAAGGGGTATTTATTGGTGGGTGATGTATCTTCATCGAGATGTTTTTGTCCGGTATAAGAATATCTTTTGTAAAAAGAAAAAAAAAAAGAGATTGTTCCTCAGTTTGACTTCTTTATCAGTGTTTTGCCATAATGCCATGTGTTACTATACAAGGAGATCTTATCTTACTTGACTGGTGCTACACACAGAGGGAAAAAATATGCAGTGTTATGTGGTGTGCTGTACAGTATTCACAACACCCTACATCCATGACAGTGTTGAGTTCCATTTGTTTCATACCTAAGCCATGTTGCAATATAGACATGATTTGTGAGATATTTCTTGCTCTTTTTTTTTTTTTTTAAGACTCCACCTATATGACACATGCAGTTTTAAGTCCTCTCTTCTTAGAGATAAAGAGAGCGAGACAGAGAGATGAGGCTGATGGAAAGGTTGCGGAGGTGGAAGGCTGACTAGGGAGGAAAGGATGACAGCAACGATCATTAAAAATGTGCTGCTTCTCCGTTACCTGGAGGCGTCCCTGCCGCTCCAGCTTCTTCTGTCTAATAACTCACTTGTCACCTCGTTACACTGCCAGATGCCAAGGTTGCTGACAAGACTGTGACACTGACAGAAAGTGAAAAAAAAAAAAAAAGGAGCAAGATTGTGTGCTTCGAACAATTCAATTTGACTCTTTCAATTTGGCTGAATTCAATTCATTTATTCCTTTTTTTTTTTTTGGTGTGCTTATTTTTTATTCAGGGGGCGCTGATAATTCAATTCAATTCGGTTCCCTTCTCTCATTCTGTTTTTTTTTTCTCTTTGTCTGTCAGAGCACAGTCATTTAAGAAACTGCCTTACCCATTTCTTCAACCCGCCACTCACTTACCACCTCCACACCCCACAGCGCAGGTCCTACAGGGACACACACTAATAGTGTATGCTTAAGTTCACCGGACGGCCATGGCATAGGAAAAAGGGATGGGTAATTGCCTGTTTATCCCAAGTGAAGGGAAAATTGAGTACAGGAACCCCTGCCTTCTCCCAGGAGTGGGCTTCACTGAGGCGCTTGCTGCCTCATTCACTCATTCAATCCCCCCGGCCCCTCGCTCTAGCAGAAATAAAAAAGTGCTACTCCAGGAACCCTGCTGACAGCTGTCTCTCCAACACACAACCATACAAACGCACACACAGGAATACACAGAAGAGACCGGTGCACACTCACATATGCTTTCTCCTTATAGGCCAGGAGGATGACAAGAACTAGATGACTTGTTAACCTCTTGTGATGGAGCAGACGGGGGCAGGGAAAAATAGAGAGGATTCTTAGAACAGGAAATGAAACTCTCCATCTAGCATTAACATTATAGCTGCTGCCACGACGCAGAACGCTAACATTTCATTACAGAGAGTGATAACACTGAGTCAAGCATGGAAATTCTAAAGGTTTTTTTTTTTTTTATCATTATGTCATTTTAATATCTTAACATAGTTAAGGGCTAATGATTTGACACCTCTGTCTATGGAGGACAGGGGCTAACTTAAAAAATAACACTAAAATGACCAGGAAGCTCACAGATTGGTTTGAACTCTTCAGAATTAAGAGAATTGATTGTTCTTATCATATCAAAAGTTATCTTCAATAAAATATTAACATATAAATGTGCTCGGCCAAATAACCTCAACTTCCATGCCCTTTCTGATCAGAATTTTTTTAAAAAAAAAACAAGTTTTCAGACTTGTTTTTTAGACTCTAACAAATTCTTTACGTTCCGTTTCTCCATCTCTCAAGCAGCAGCTGCAGTGCATGACCTTTCTAGAAGTGTGCTGAATAACATAGAAGAGATTCTCTCACAACACCCTTCTCCTACCTCCTACGGGCTGCTTCTGAGTCCTGCATGGTGCCGGTCATGCCAGCAGAGCTCAGAGCTGCAAGAGACTGGAAACAGAGCTGAGAAAAAAAAAAAAACATGCAAACAACTGTCCAACATAGCCAGGCAGACAGAGACAGACAGTAAGAGAGAGAAGAGAGGGAAGGGAGAGATGGTGGAAAGGGATTGGGCTTAGTAAGCGGTCTGGCTGGAGCCTTGCGGCAGTCACTTAACAAGACAGGGGAGAAAGCGAGGAACACAGGGGGGGAGGAGAGAGCAAGAGAGCAGCAGGGCCAGGACTCCCCAGGACTCATCGGCAGCTTCTTCTTGATTGCCTGCTGGAGAGCGATCGAGCCACCCCTCACATTTCCACCCCTCTCTCCTACACTTTCCTCTCCTTTGAGAAATGACCACCAGGGGGGGGGGGGGGGGGGGGGGGGGGGGGGGGGGGGGGGGGGGGGGGGGGGGGGGGGGGGGGGGGGGGGGGG
>JAQMCX010000043.1:2180904-2207800 GCA_029814765.1 Acanthurus leucopareius | reverse complement strand
TTAACCCCCTCAACCCTCTTCATTTACCTCCTTATTTTAAACAACCCCAACCCCCCCCCCCCCCCCCCACCAACTTCTCACCCCCCCCCCCCCCCCCCCCCCCCCCCCAAATCCATTCTGTGTCTTTTCTTACTTCTCCGACCACATGGTCCTCAGTGCATTATGCTACCCAGTGACCGGGGCTGTCGATCCGCAGGAACACGTCACTTTGAGCGCCTCCTTGACCCAGATCACTGGAGTGAATCTTTAATATTTGATTAGATGAACATCGGGCTTCAATTATTCTGTAATTCTACATAGCACGCAAAGGGTAAAGGGGATGGCAAACTGACCTGTTAAACACTGTCTGTTTTGTTCACGTCACCGAGTGACCGGGTGAGAACAGTGGGTGTAAGCATGAGGTGACACAGCATGCAAACTTGTCCAGTTAATGTAGCTCATGGAACAAAGTGGGATTAATATGTTGGATGGGACATGGTAAGAATTATGCAGATAGAAGAGAAATACACATGTATGTAGGTTTGTATAGATGCTTCAGTCTCATGTGTTATGTTAGAAAAAAAAATACCCTCATTAATTAACTGGAACCTGTGAAATGTCAATGATCCTGAAAAAAACAACAACAACAACTGTAAATTCATATAACGTTTTCCATTGTGCCAATTATATTTTATAGTCTTAAAATATAAATAAGCTTGAAAACCTGGTAAATTTAGATTTTTTTGTTTTCACTTGTGTTTTCGTGTATCCAATGCATTTGTGTGTGTGTGTGTCATAAAAAAAGCCTGTGTTATGGCACTGGCACTCGACAGCATTGCATGGCTACATAGTCGCACTGCAAAGAACAACACTTTGGTGTCAAAATGGTGATTTGGAAGCCTCATGAATACTGTATGTTACCTAGACAGGTGTTTCCCATTTGCAGACAGGAGGAAAAAAAGTCCTCTTTTTGAAAAGACTCTTGTTTCTTTTTCGTTGTTTCCTTTTGCCTTTCTTGTATTTGTTTCTGTATCATAACTGTCTATGGTTTTTGCATAAAATGCATAAGGGTTTTGGGATGTAAATGGAATTTTATTCATATTTTGTCCAAATACCTCTTGTAATTTGTATCAGAATTCTTGTACAATTTTTATATTAAAGATTTATCAGTCACTGGCATTTTGTCATTACATTTTATTCAAAAATGAAGATCCAAGGTTATAAATCATCACTGAATTGTGTTTTTTTGGACATCTTATTAATGTGAAATACTTAAAAACCATTCTCACCATTCTCTTTAATGTTGAAAGAAGAGTCCCAAAACAAAGTGTCAATCAAGCCTTTTTAACTAGACACTGTGATTTCAGCAGGTTTTACTGGGCTCTTTAATTACCCTGTGATAAAAACCTCCAGGGAAAAGGCTATCTTGACCAATTAGTGGACGATTAGATTAATAGAGTTATTAAAAGATGTAATGGCATGAGGAGAAGGTGCTGCTGGTCTTTGCAAATTAGTAAGATGGTCACTGAAGAAGGGAAACAAAGACATTCAGCACCTTTGTCTGATCATGTGCTGAAATTGAATTGAATTGAATTAAATGCACTTGTGAAGGAACTATATTCAGGGGTATGAATATGTATTATCAAGTACTTAAAAATTAGCTTTTTTTTTCACAACGGCAATAAATAAATAAACAAATTAAAAACAGAATTTTCTACAAAACAGAAATGTCATATTTATAAATGAAAAAGCTTCTCATCCCTCTATGAAAGCTCTGAGCACTGGAAAACATTAATATTTACATTATCACTGCACATGAAATTAATATTAATATCTATGAATATTAACTTCAGCTGAAGAAAAAAAAAAACCCATAATCAACAGAACAACGATGCAGCACTGAAGATAACGAGGAAATTGACAACGACAGCCGACAAATGCAGGGTCATTTTGCAAAAGTGACCTGTGCTGACATCATTTGCTGTGACTGGGGATCAAATTACAAATTGATATGAGCTCCAGCAGGGATGTCATGTTTGCTCTGGTAACCAACAGGAACAGAACGCCGCCTCCCTCCCCTCTGCCAAAAGAGAGGCAGTGACACAGGCCCGTTATTGACCTTGAATTAGACACCATTCCTCTTTGTCACACATCAGTTCCTTGATCCTCTGTCATTGTTAATAACTGCACAACATGCATACACACACATACACACACACAGACGTATCAGAGCACTGATATGGATGGTATTGATTATATGCAGGGTTAGTAAAAGATACTGCCCCAATTCTCACAGATATCCTCAGCACCTCAACACACACACTCCTTTCCAACAGCGAGGTTTCGGGGGGGGGGGGTTGTCTGTCACTAGGCCAACTCCCCTGCTACACAACCGATCGGGGTTCTGACGGCGGCAGGCCATCGATTGGCCTGACAAACACACTGGCCCTCCGCTGACCTTTGAGAGGCAGAGCTCTTCTCTGTCCGAGACACACACAGACAAACAGACGGAGAGACAGACAGCTTTGTTGTGTCTGAACCGGAAAGGGGGCCATGGGCAGTGGAAATGTTGACAGGGCAAAGATGTCCATCAGTCCATCTGCTTGTCTAACATTAAGTTAGTCGATTGAAGAATCTACATCCATCAGTGGCGTGCTTCTCCTGTTTTTTTAAATGTTTAAGTTTAAAAATTGCATTCAAGAATGAAGTTTCAAAAGCCACCAAGCAAACCGGAAAAACATGTCACAGCTTTCATTATAGTTAACTTAATATTAAATATAAGATCACTTACTCAAGCACTGTAAACCTGGGCAGAGCAGGAGCCCACAGAGAAAAAAGACAAATCCCTACCCTTCTTTAACCTTCATATGAACAAAAATAAATATAAAGGACAAATAAATAGGACACCACTCTCTCTTTCAGCCACAAGTAGCGGTGGATCTGCAACACGGCTGCATGTTTAGAGTTAATTCTAAAAACTAAAATGAAAGACAATGATTCCTGCAAAATGTGAACAGATATGTGAAGTCATCAGACATGCATGTCTTTTCACTTGGAAAGGAAGCCAGTACCTAAATTACATTTAAAGAGGACATGAAAATGAAATACAATAGACATATAAAAAAGAATCGAGCTGTTATGTGATTGTTAACCGCTTTGACACACAGCATGCCACGCTGTGTGTGTATATATAGTTAAATTAATACCTATTTTTGTCATTAGTAAATCATTATGTTAACAAAATAAGCCTCTGTTATTTATTGTTATTCTCTGGATAAAGACGGAGTCTATGGATAATAACGTTTACGAGCTAAAGCAGTCAGATTCAATATCTGTTTTAGACTTGAAACTGTTCCATCCTCACACACCCTACCAGTTCTTACTGTGTTACAATAAATTGTTTTCAAGTCCGGGAGTATCACTTGAAAATAAGGACTTAAAGCATAGAAAACAGAATAATGTAATATAACATAATAGTTTACTAATAATGATAATAATGAAAAAAAACCACACTGTTTGTCATTTTTCATGCAGAGTTTAAAACTGTGTGAAACTGAGGAGTGAAGGAAGAACACAAAGAAAAAAAAATCTTTTTCAAGCAGCAACTAAAGGCCAGACACACAAACACGTGAAGCGATCCTTCACATTTATTTTAATTCGTAAGTCATATCAAAAAATATGTGAGTCAGTGAAGGCAGTATGAAGTCGTGACCACAGTAACGTCATCCATGAAGAAATGCTTCACTGTGAACCTCTGAAGGCTCACGAGGATCCTTCTATGTGTCTGCATGAAGCTGTCAGCAGAAACGGTTATAGGTCATTCTGTAGAATAAAGCTAAATATAATCCAATTCTTAAATACAGTTTTTGAGCATATTTTCCTCCAACATGTGACATTTATCTTTCAAAAACACATTTTTACACACATAAACACACGTACCATCCGGTCACCGCACTGAGGGCACAAATCAATTTTCATTGCGGACAAACTGATTGTAATTGCAGAGTATAATTACAAGGTAAATTACCTGAATTTAGAGGGAAAAAAAGCAGAAAAGATTTTTGAGTTTCTGCATTAATCCCAGAGCTGCTACATTTAAATCTCCATATTTATTTTAACAATGAACCGAGACATCTCTTTCAACTTTTTAAGAGGTACAAAATATAATTATACTAAAAGAGACTGGATGACTTGGAGCAAAAGCACTTATAAATGTTAGTGAATTGCTGAGGAAATGTGAAATTAAAGGGAATGAAATAAATGGTGACTCCTCAATTCTTATAAAAACTCAGCTGTGGTAATGTGAGCCTTGACTGGGATGGACCGCATACACGTATAAGACTTTTTACTGGGTCTATTGATTTGGTTCTACACCAGTGAGGCCTGCAATGCTGGCTAATGCTATTGACGAGCCATCAGTCTTGTCCAGAAGTGTGGAGGCATGCAGCTCTTTTTCCAAGACCAACCAAGGAAGGAGAGAGGAAGAGGAGAAAAGAAAAAGAGGGGAAAAACATCAATGGACAGTGATGGAGAGTGGGGAGGAAGGCGAAGATGCAAGCACAGCAGACAGACTTAGACCCCTGTCCATGGTTTGGGAACACTAAATTAGAAAAAAGACAAAAGGGATGAGAGAGGGAGAAACTGTAAACAGCAGCATCGATCCAACTAGTGTTGGGCAAATCAAACCATTACAGCCGGAGTCTCATGCCCGGGAGTTGAGGGAGATAGTGTGAATATCTATACACTCCCCTCATGCAGAGAAAAGTTTGCACCAGCACACACACCGGATCTCTTTTAGAATAGTTGGACTTACTAACTCTTTAGTCTGCCTCACTCGCTAAATAATAAGGTGGAAGAGCAGCAGGACAGGAAGGGGTTAACTCAGAGGAGGGTGGAAGGGAGGATGAAAAAAGCCCTCTGGCAACCCAGGGACAGAGGGAACGCTGAACTCATCACAAACCCCTCTCCTGGCGTCCGCCAGCACATAATGACCCCAACAAGACGGGAATCCCTTTTAATTAAAGTGAAGGGAGATCAGTTAAGCAGATGGTTGCCGACAAATATTAGGGGAAATAGAATGTTTAATGGTCTGTGCACTTATCGCAGGCTATTTTCCACACCCAGCCCCAAACTGATAAACAGGACAGAGCCTTGTTAATCAACCTTACAACCTTTAAAGCCCAAGATAAGAGAATAATTCGGGATCTTTGTAAATTAGCTTGAGATGTGGCTAAGACTCTGGCCCCTTGCGTACTCAGGGCCAGACTGCCGGGGAGGGAGAAGAATTTCTATCAGTGTAATAGTCTTGCGCCATGGTGAAGAAGTTTGGGGGGTAAAAGTACTTTTTCCAGGGGATAAAGATTTTTTTTTTTTTTCTGGTGTTTGCCTTAGTTTTTTATTCCCCTTGTGGTTTGACCCTCTTGCCACCACCCTGCCGCGCTCTTATCAGTGACACAAGAGAGTCACCCGCCTCCGTGGAAATAATCTAAACAGAGAGGCGGGGAAGCCGCAGCCTGAGCCGGTGGCCTGTGTGAGCAGGTTAACGGGCCCTCACCCCTTCAAGTCAGACACAGGTGGGGGTGGCCTGTGTTTATTTTGCAGATGATGGATTGAAGAGGAAGGGATTATCGACAACAGTAGCAGCCCTGTGAGAACGGTAGCAGGTCCTGTGTTGCTGTAAAAAACCTCACACAGGTAAAGTTTTTCTTCAGATAACAAACCGCAGCTGTTTCAAAACTAAATTGACAATAGGACCGTCACATTATATTGTTATTTGAATTCTAATTTCACCTGCATACGTTAAGCACAGTGGTTTAGTTTTCTTTGTGCAAAAAAAGAAAAAGAAAAAGAAAAAATATTTTCAATCAAGTGCTTTTAGTCCCTCAGAGGAAAGAAGGGGGCTTCCATTCATTTTAATCCAAAACCAGAATCTTAATTCAAAATCCGAATTATTCTATAAACTATTACCATTTTATTCCACATTCTCTGCCACCTCTTTAAGTTAATTTACTAGCTTTCACAAATTAGTCAAAGATGGTGCAGATCCCTTTTCAGTCAACATTTTTATGGGATGAAGTAGAAACGTTTAACTTGACTATGGAACTTAAGGGATAAATAATCCTTTTTAACGTTGCATTCCTCTGGGGGAGGCTTGCATACCATTTTTAGAGTCAGAGTTCTGGTGTATTACTAGTAACGGCGTGAATACTTGGAAAAATCATTTGATTCAATTTCTATTCTTGGAGTCACTGTTGATTCAAAATTTCAAAAAAATCAAATTTCAATTGAATGAATAGAAAAAAAATGCACTATTTCCAGTATCTTGCTCCAATATACAATGTGCCAAACCATTCATTGTTCTTTTCTTCCCCGCAGACTTGGATTAAGCTGTGTTAATGCTGCAGTGTGTGTTAGTCAGCAGTCTTGTTTGTTAGAGTGTCCTCACAGATGAGTGACCAACACCACACACATTCACCATTTTGCGAGCATCTGTGCTTAGTGAAATGATGTGCGAGCATAAAAACAAAAAAAAAACCAAATACACTTATCAGTTTGCTGCAAATCATTGTGTTTGTTTATTAAACTTGATTGTCTTGCTCTCTTGAGGTCTATATGTCGTGACCACACTGATGAAAACAATAAATTGCAAAAACCTGCAATGAACTCAGACAACTGACTTTTAAGTTACGCCGTCCTCGGTGACCGTAGACTGTTTGCCAATGCAAATTTCCCTTCTAGTATATTTTACCTTTACATAAATGAAAAACACATTGGCTGAACTCAGCTCCACCTCCTCCTACCCCCCAAAAAACTCACACACAGCAGAACCATACTTCATTTAGCCTGCATTCAGAGTGTGTCTGCTTTTTTAAACCAGTGAATTTTTGTTGCTGTTCTAAGCTCTGTTGTTTCCTTTCTGGCCTCTTGGAAAAGGGACACCGGATTGAAGGTAATTACATTGAGAAATACAGACATTTATCAGTGCTTGTGGTTTGGGACCTTAAATGGTCCTGCTGACAATTTTCCCTTACAGTAGGCCACTGTGGAGCTGGCAGGTTCTGTTCTGAGCCCCAATGTTGGGCTTGAAGGCTCAGAGTGCTGCCATATGTTGGACCTCACCGGTGCCAGCAGCAAATGTGCTGAACAATGCGACTCAAACCATGAACTCCGTGCCTTGGCAGAGGGTGCGTGCATGGGTTGCTTGCAGGAGTGAAGAACTACGCAGTTAACAGAAAAAAAAAAAAAAAAAAAAAAAAAAAAAGGGATTGCATTTTAAAGTAGAAGTGTTTTCTGTGTCCACAGTTCTGTCTACCTGTCTGTTTGTCTGTCCAGTGTCAGATTGAGAACACATTTCATCCCCCTCTTTGTGCAACACACGCACACACATGCATACTCATATTAGTCTGAATATCCATGGAGAACATCCCAGATTGCAATGGGTCACACCTGGTTATGCTTCTCCCTCGTCTCCCCTCTCACTCTACTCCCCGGTTCCCACACCGGCGGCATCTGGAACCTATTGGCGGCAGAGTCACACCGAGCCATAAAGCCCTCAAAGGCTCACAAACGCACTAGGGGTAGAACGTCAAACAATGTTGGCCCAACAGGCTGCCAACAGACACAATGCATCTTGAACCTGAACAAACCCCAGTGCTCATTTTTTATCCTTTCCGTCTCTCTGTATGTCTCTCTGAACTATTCCTCTCTTTCTCTTTCTCTCTCTCTCTCTCTCTCTCTCTCTCTCTCTCGCACAAACACCACCTGGGAATGAGTCGAGGAAGAATTTTACATTTTTACCCCTACATGGAATTGGTACTGATGCTGAGGGAGCTAAATGCAGCTCAGGCGACTGAGACCGTGGAGAAACAGATACTGATGAGGCCAGAAACTTGCTGTCAAAATAACTTGTCATAGAAACACAACCTTACAGTGCATTTACATCTTTTGCCTGTTTGAACATGCAATGGCTGTCTGAGGTTTTTTATCATACTTCCTCTTCGGTCATCATCCTCCGTCTCCAGTGTAAACCAAAGGGTTAATAGTCACTAATGCCACTCGACAGGTAATGTGATCTGTCCTGCTTAGGATCTCAGGAGTGTGAGTGAGACCTATTGTCACACTGCCATCCTTTCAGACATGAGAGGAGCAGGGGTGGGGGGCCTTTCTGTCACAGTCTTGTAATGCTCTTATCGATTCTCCATATCTGTTACGGAGGCTGGGAAGCACGTCCCAAATTCGATATGCTTTTAATAGGGGCCAAGTTCTCCAAACAACACAGTGCCGATCAAATTGGAAAAAACAACTGAAAAGATGACAGCAGGGAGAACAAAGCCTCCACAATCGAGCAATTATTTTAAACCAAAGTATGTTTTGTGTAGTTTGTCTGGCAGTTCCTTTACACACGTTATATATTGCCTCCTCTCTTCCAGCTATTTCTCCCCTTTTTTGATTTCTGTGGCAAAAAAAAAAAAAAAAAAAAATGTTGGCTGGTGTTTGAGCACAGAAATCTGTGTTGGAGCTTTTTCAAACCAGCATTTTATTGTTAACAAATGCCTTTGATACTGGCTACAATAGGTGATACTTCACTGTTTGTTTGTGCTGGAGGTGAAAATGAGTTGATAACATTTGGAAAGGAAAGCTTGTGAAATACAACACAGCAATAACACATGTAAAAAAGAAAAAAAAAAAAAAAAAAATGGCACTCTTTAATGTCGTGCAGGAGCCGGCAATGTTTTTCCACTCATTAGTGGGACTTTGAAGTGTGTCTGAAACTTAAGCTTGGGAAATCTGACAGAGACAAGAGTGCGGTGCACACTTTCTTCTCCAAGAACACCACGATTCAAGGTAACATATCCACATCCCATTAGTTTGTGGTAAACTTACCAATTGGATGCAGACAGACTGTGGTGTTAGGCAGTAGAGAATTTGATCATGTTGCCCATAGTATAAAATACAGTAGGTCTACATGGCGAGATAAATACAGCTCTGTCAAATTTAATTCCCACCTCATGACTATGACCACAACAGCATTATTAGAAGGGGAGAAAGAGGTGGATATCATGTCAAAAGATACATAAATGCATTTCTGGGCTCAAGTCCTCAGGACTCCATTGAGGGGTGGTGCATAGTCTTGCCTCTTCACTGTCAGACCCCAGGGTGCTGTCTAAATTAACTGGGACGAGTGGATTGTTAGAGGGATGACCCTTTCCCTATTCACCCTGTTCTTCCTCAACAAACACACACACACACACACACACACACCTACACACACACAAACGCGCACTTCATCACACATACACACTCTGAACGTCAACTGCTAAGCCTCAATAAATCTGATAAGCCACCCTGGTGACTTCTGTGGCCAATCCGTGCAGAGAACAACATGGTCTGTATCAGGCAGCTGCAAAGCCTTCGTCAAGCGGGACTCCAAGGTACTCTGAAGGGCCGCGCTCACACCCCTGAAAGCTGGCCTGTCTCTCAGCTCTTCCTTACCCCACCCCGGCTCCCATCCTCTACCCCCATGCCTGGGTGATGTCATTATTGAAGTCTTTGGCATGCTATCCAAGGAGTAAGTTACCATTGACAGGTTCAGAGCCTGGCTGGCTCACCCATGAGGATTCATGACTTTGAAGCTATTGGCCTTAAGCTGCAAATTATTCTTTTCAGGCTCTCTCTGCTCTACCTACAGCTTTAATCCACACCCTTCCTTCTCCTCAGTACACGAGAGCTCTACCAGGCAGCACCCACTGGCCTGCACAAACACACACACACACACACACACCCTCGCATGCAATACATAGACGTAGAGAGACATGGGCACACATAGGTAGAGAGAAAGCGAAGGCAAGCACACACTCGCTCACTTTCCTAGATATCTAGAAACACATACTTTATTGAATAGTCTCATTGCCCCCCCCCCCCAGTACAGTAAAGTTAATAATACCAGCAGGGCAGTGCGGTACCAGGCTCCAGCAGCACCGGCAAAGATCCTCTTAGCCCCAGCCCATCCATTCCTCACTCCCTTCATCAGCACTTAGTGGACATCTGTGCAGTGCCAGCCCTCTCCATATGCCACGGCGGTCAGAAGACAAACGACCGTGTCAGTGCAGTGGCACGTCTGCATGTCTGATGCCACACAGGGGTGCAGGGCGGGTGTGGTGAGGGACAGACACAGGAAAAAGGCCAGGGCCAGTTAGAAGTGGGCTGGGTGTGCAAAGCTGCCAGGAACACTGAGAAAGGAGCAATAAGTTATCTAAATTGTAGACATATGTAATACCATAACTGAGCAACGGCTTATGTGGTTAATCAGGCCCGTACGGAAAACAAAGAAAAACACTTTAATGACTTTGAGTCTGTGGAGGAGGTTTCGGATGTTATGGCCTATTAACAAAGCTTATACATTATATTACTGCATGCTGACCACTTTCAAAAGCACATCCTAGGGTTTTGATTAGGTGATTACTTTCTGGGAAGTCATAGCTTTGCAGACACTTCGCACGACGGTTAAATGAACTTTCCACCAATCCATCCACTTTTATATCTGCTTATTCTGTGTGGGGTCATGGTGGGCTGGAGCCAACGCCAGCACACACTGCAACAGCCACTGGTTTCCATTCAACGTGTGCTGTTGCAAATTAACCAGAACAGTTAAATATGTACTACAAAGTAATACAAAAAACATAGCATTTTTAGTTTTATTAATAACTATTCATTATTTTATAAGGTCATCTCACAGTGCTAATGGAAAAGCAGCAGGGTCCCCTTTCAAAACCAAAAAAAACATTGTAAATCAGTCCACAGGGTTACAGGGTTTCTGACACCATATTTTCAAATAATAGACATTCATTTGATTTTTTTTTATTATTATTTAATAATCATGGCTAAGTAGGTGTCTGTAGCTGACTCTTTATAATGCAATGTGTCATTAAATTCATTTGCTTATTTTTATTTTTGGGATGCATGGTTTGATGTTCCAGCAGTACGTCACTCTGATGTAATGATCTTCAACATATTATCTCTTAAAAACCTGGGTGCTGGTGCATCAGATAAACCCCTCAGCGCTGCAGTAAGGCATAACACAAAGATTACATAAGCCTCAGAAAATAAATAAAACATAGTAACCACAAATTGTTTTAACTGTACTGCACTACCCGTCCCAAGTCTCTGCAAGTTCATTTTCATAATGTGTAAGTGATATGACTACATTTTTCAGCCAGTCTGCTTGAAAAGTAGGAATGCAATGTCAAGACATTAAGTGTAGTACTGTACTATTAACACGGAACATTGAAGTGGTATGGCACTGGCCATATGACAGGCGTGTTTTGTTAACACTTTAAAAAGACCTTGAAACCGAAACCTAAATTATGCTCACAATCACAATGTGACTTTAGAGAGAAGCTTCCTGTTACACAATGATGTCGAGCTGACAACACGAGACCACATGTGGTAGACTGGGGTATGCAGCACGCACTGGTCAGCGTGCCTTTACAATAAATCAGCAAAGTTGCCTGAATAATTTCATAGTGCAATGAATGATCCACATTCTTTCCACTGGAAAATAAGAACGTGATGAAATGAATGAGCCCGAGAGGTGACTATAATAACTCAGGAACACATAAGGTTAAACTTGTCATACTTGAAACTAAAGGCTTGAGTTTCAATTGTAATGCTATGACTCACATATCACCCTCATCCTCATGCTCCAAAAACAAAAATCTGTGTCCAGCTCAGGCTGAGGAAACAGGGATTGGAGGTGGTGGGTGGGGGGGTGGGGGGTTCTGAGAGATGAGAGAAGGTGTGTGTAGAAAAGTAGGGGAGGAATAGCAATATTCCCTGGGTAACAGGCTCTGGCGAAGGAACTGAGAGGTGTTTTGGCTTGTGCTGCATTCGGGGAGAGTGCAGCCTCTCCCAGAAGGAGGCTATAAAAAGACAAAGGAGGCAGGAGGCCATGTGGAGAGACTGTTGAAAGGGAGCAAACACCCACTCCATAATCCCACCACTGCCACCATCACCACCACTGGGGAAGAGAGAGAAACGCACACTGAGATTGAGCCCACATAAAGCCTTCAATTAATTGCTACAACAAACTCAGAAACAGATACACGCATTCACACAAACAACACTGGCTGGAGTTCAAGTTCAAACTTTGTTGGTCCTAGAGACCAGTTGGTTCTTCAGCATGTATTAAAACACAGCTTACATGAAATATATAAGACTGACAGCCACAACAAACAACAGAAAGACACCCACAAATGTACGATGCTGTTGTAGAGCTTTAGGCAAGCAGGATAAAACAAACATAGTCATATGTGCACACAGCTGGAACTGAACATTCATTAGTGTCAGTTACACATGTAAAAAAAAAATAAAACAGAGATCAATATCTCAAAGGGGAACCGGAGATATGACTACACGCAATGGTCTCAGGAGGCAACGAGGCTTGAACACATACACAAAACAAAACAAGGCCTCAGGCCTTAAGTCACAGCTGACAGAACTATAGACGTATTAACAAATATGCAAATAATAAAAAAAAAACATTCAGAGAACAGAGCATGTTCTGCTCTCGCCTATATCCACATATATATATATGAACCACAAGGTAAAGTTGGTTGTTTTTTGTGAGCAACAGGCATAAAATGTAAGTCTAAATTCCTGATGCAATACAAATCAAAATCAAATGAATCCAAAGCCCTTCCCTGCTTTTGTTTTACTCCTGTCTTGGCCACTCTGGCCAACACGGTCAGTCAAACCATGGAAGCCTGATTTGAGTGAAGGGGATGAGACATGAGAAACAGAGAGGAGAAGGAAAAAAAAAAAGCACAGAGAAAAAAAAAACGAGGATGTGCCACATCTAATTCTGAATATTTACATGTAAAATGTGCTCTGCAGTTCTTTCCTCTAGCAGGTCCATGGGAATGCAATGCTCTGGCCCTCTGCCTGGGTAAATGTGTTCCCTATGTGTGGGCTCTCTATCCCTCTATGTTGTCTTCACCAGGAAGGGGAGCAGCTAGGCAAGGTGCAAGAGAAAGGTGCCTCTGGTTAAAGAGCTATTTTTTTTTTCAGACTGACACATATGGTCGGTGAGAGAGAGAGAGAAAAAAAGAGAGAGAGAGAGAGAGAGAGAGGCATGAGATGGGGTGGGGCAAAACAGAAAAGCCATGGCTCTGTGGTTGAACCTGAGTGTGGGAGGTCCAGAGCCCCCCCCCCCCTCGTCTCCTCACCACAACTATTAAATACCTTTGGAACATCCCGACTGGCTTTTAAACAGAGCTGCAGAGGGTAACTGGTGGATATGGGGGAAACTAAGCATGCCCAGAAGGGGGGGATGTGAATCACTGGGTGTCCATGACCTGGCACTGCTCTAGCCCTCAAGCTCATTGTTCTAGGTCCAAGAAATCCTTTATAAGCCCATTAGAGTGTGAATTTTACCAATCAAATTGGAGTGTCTAGTACTAACAAATGCTTGCATTGGATTTTACTGCCGTTTAAGCCCTCCTGGTGCAGGCCTTATGGACTATGTGGTCAAGCTGTTAGCCATTACATTGACAGGCATGCACACTTTTCTACATCTGGCCCTCTGCAGCTCTTACACAGCAAGCCAATTACATGTTGTTGTTCTTTTTGACATATAATGTTTTTCGTAATCAGATAATTGCTCTGCCCTTCAAACTCCCACTCATACATCTTTTTTTTTTCCCTCTATGTGCTCGTGCGTTACTGCCGAAAGTCTGTGCCAAAACTGCTTCATCAAAGCATGTTTAAGAAAAGGAGAGGAGGCTTTTCCATACGTGTCCATAAGTGCACTGTATTTGACCAACATGTCTTTCAGGACAGCGTTCAAGACTTTACAGGGCCCACATGTAAATCGATGAGAGACAGGAAAAAATAATTACTGGAAACCCTTAACTCGAAATTTTACATGGTTCCACTTTCAGAAGTGTACACACACGCAAAGGAGATTTCCTGAAACATGTTCTCTACGACAAGAATCTGTCAGTCTCTAAATATTTGCATGTGAAAACGGCCATAAAGTATGCTGAATGCGTCAAAATCCTGATGAAGGGAGGAGATCTCCTGATTGAGTCATGTGGTTGCATATTATCCTTCAAATCAGCCAGCATGTGCTCTGCACTCACATCTGCACAGCACTCAAATCTACAGCGCACCACAGCTCTTCCATTTTGCCCCAAATACTTCACACCCTCTTAAGGATATAAACATTATTGTTGGAGGACGTATAAATGAAATGTAATCTAGTGGTCTAGGGTGAAACCATGATCTGTCTTTAACAACAGACCTTTCTTCTTACCGGATATTTTACTGTCTGAAATGTTATGCATTTATGGGGTATATTTTGCAGAAACCTCAGGAATCTGCCCTTCTATGATTAGGACATTTCCATAAAACTACATGCAGTGTGGAGGGGTACAGCTGCAAGGTATATGCAAAAGTACAGAATTTTATGCAAAAATTGATACAAAAGCATTGTAAAGAGAATCCCTTTACATTTCACATGCATATCTTCCGCGACGTCCTCTCATTAGGAGCAATTGCCATCTGCACATAGAGTCGCCCAGTGGCTGGGATAATTGTACTGCTAATTGTTGTGGTGTCTGCTGGTTGCCAAGAATAGACAGTGCCATGTGGCCTGGTGTCTTGGGGTTTGTTTCTGGCCTTGATAACTTGATATAGAGGGCATTGGTCTCCCAGAATTGAATTAAACAGTAAATAATGTTTTTGTTTTTGTCACGATTTCCTGTTGGTTAGTACTCCCATTAGGGGTTTATCTTGGAGCGTTTTCTCTCTTACACACCCCTCCATCTTTGCACTCTCTCTCTCTCTCTCTCTCTCCCCCAAATACATGGGAAAGAAACAGTGTCTATTTTATGCTCTACAGATGAAACGCATTAGTGAATGCATGGCAAGGGACACTGAGGGAGGGGTAAAAAAAAAAAAAGCCCTCATCAGTTCCAACGACATCAGCATTTTTTCGCAAATTTGCAATTAGTCTTAAGGGCCAGTGTAAATTAGGTCTCCTGACAAATGAGCTACCGGGACAGGACATGAAGTTTCAATAAATCTGAGAGGCTGCTCAGGGCATTGGTGTCCTCTTACTCTACGGCATCAAGAGAGAGTCCCAACAGACAGCAGGGGGAGAACCGTGGAATAAACCCAGAGAGCAGCACCCACCACAGGGATTCATACGCCCAAGCTCTTGCTTCTCCTCTCTTAAAGCTCCACAAGGGAGACCCCCTCCATAGGAAAGAAAAGTATTTCATGATAGAGATGTGAGAAGAGGAGGGGTCTCGAAAGCCCTGATAAGGGGCCTTTAATGTGGATAGACTAGCGCCGGTGTCTGTGTCGACACTCATAACTTCATGGATGAGACCACTTTGCGCTCAGACACTGTGAGTGAGAGTGCCGTGGTCCCATTCAGGGGAGTCTAGAGTTGCGTCTCATCAGTGTTTAAACATATTAGAGCGGGGCCTGCGCTGTCGCTGATTTGATCTGCCTGCCTCAGTGGAAAGATGTAAAATATAAGGTTTTACTTTTTAAAGACTCTGCTATTCTCCCTGCCTGGTTATTGATGATGCATCAACTTACACATTTGGCCTTTGCACAGGAGGGCTGCTGGACCGGTATGACAGTTAATGGAGTTGGCTGAGGAAGCCTGAGCAAGGATCAGGTTCAAATGGATTCCTAGTTACTGTCTATTTAATCCAATTGGACAAAATAACACGCCACAATAAAGTGCTGCTTAAGGTCGAGAAATGCGTTTAAATGGGAGGCAAACTGATGACAAAGCGAGGGAATGTAGGGTGGGACCGTGAATAGCATTAAAGCCCCATTTGTCTGCATTACCTGCATGGAAGGGAGTTGAAACTTCCACAAGAAGGAACAGTGATGGGAGAGAACAATAATGTGGTGGCAGGAGGGACTGCTTACTGAGTTACACGCAGATGTAGCCCAAGATTGAATTGCAAACAATTGGGATACTTGGAAAGTATAGAAAGAGACATCTGCCTCATATTACAGTGTGATGCGTACAGTATCACATTATGTGACCATGTACTGGCTATTTGATCGGTTTCATGGTGCTGGATCAGGAGCTGCAGCGGTGCCTCAAGCATTGGGACTACTGAACAACAACATAGTAGTGGTTTTGCCAAGCATTTCTGTAATTTACTGCTCAGAGCAGTATGGCACTTGAAGCTTTAATGAATTCAATTCACTTCACTTTAGCACAGTTCAGTTCAATTCAACGAATTATTACTTTATCTCCCAAGTGTGCAGCAAAAGGAAGAAGTTTTGAGCTCTATCCCATTCTGACCACTGGGCCCTTGGCTTACACACTCTGCCTGTTTGCAAATTTACTTTCATGGTTTGGCATGTGAAGTGTCTTCCCACATCAGTTTCTGGGTTATGAAAGTGACCTTCAGGTTAACAACAGGTCTAAACCTATTAGATAGCCCACTACCCTCAGACAGATGTTTAATTGTCAGAAAAACCAAAGAAGCACCATATAAATTTAAGTTCTGTGATGCCACATTGTCAAATATTGTTTTGGTCATGCATGCAAACCTTTGACAGAATTTTTCTGGGCACTTTTTTCATAACAGATTTATAAAAATCTCAGACATTACAGATTATATATATATATAAAAGGTGCCTGTATTAATTTTACTTGATGTGTTGTTTTTAAGACTTTTTCTCAGAATTGTTACATATTTACCTGAAAACTTTACAACATGGCAAAAAAAAAACAGGATGAGCACTGAGTCCATCACTTTCCACGGTGAAAGCTGTTTCCTTGTAGGAAATGAAAAGTGTATCTCAGGGTTTACCTGTGTATTTGTTCTGTTACCTCCTCTATAATAACCAAGGGTCTACTTTTACTACATGTGTGACTTCATGTAAAGTGCCGTGATAGCTGTGCTCCACCTTGTTTATGGCTTTAAGCTTTCCATTAATATAAATGTGAGTCATTTACTTTAGCTCCACTTTTGATTTATCTGAGAACTTCCCTCCAGCTCTGGAAATTGTTCAAAAGAAGATTTGAAGATTTTTTTTTTTTTGAAGATTGAGCCCAGATGTCATCAGCCAGGCCACATTTGAGCCAACTTTGCTAGTGAACACCCACATGTGGCACAAAAGGACACTCAATCAAGACTCCTGTACTCCATTATGACGACAATACAGCGCCGCAATACAGCGCCGCAATACAGCGCCGCAATGCAGCGGTGGATTGTGTCACATTCAGTGTGAAATTGGGACAAGTTAAGATCAGTATCCAAACAAAAGGGAAGCAACATGGGAGGCAGGTAGTGAGATGAGAGGAAACATGGGGACAATATGTTGAATCAAAGATAAATGTGTTCTTCCTCCCCAGAGAAAACTATCTGCAGCCCTGCATTTCTTGGCTGCCGCAGAGCCGGTTGTGTTTTGCAGACACTATTGACACAAAGTAAAGCTGATAATTAAATTACATGTGTTGTGGCAGTCCTGAGATACTCTGAATCATTAGCACATGTGGGGGGGGAGGAAGGAGGCAGTCCTGAGAGACAGTGTGCATGCTCAGAGCAAGTTTTGAAGCTTTCCACGTTTCTATTGTGGGCTAAATAATAACACTTAACGACAAACAAAACCGTTAATGATGGTCGCGTAAAACAGAAAGGAAGCCAGTGATTCCAGTAAGCCTGGCCACTGATTCGCTGACATTCTTCCTGGACTTGGTCCCACACATCATTTTCAGGAGGGAGATATAAAACAGGGATGGGAAAACATCAAGAGTCTTCCAGTTTGGCCTCGGCCCATCCATTAGAACTATAAAGGCTTTCACACAATTCCTTTGATGCGCATCACTGATACGTGCTTTAGGGGCTTGTACTGCTTGCATGGGAACAGTCTATCTAAGTGACAGCTCCACAAGCTCTCCACAAACACACATACACACACACACGCTCGCACATGTACACACATACATAAACACTTAGTAAAGCAGCTGCTTAAAACCATTACATCTTGTTTAGTGTGGAGATAGAAAAATGTTTCCAGATAATAAATGTCTCCACTGGATCTGTATGATGCCATGTCCCCTTAACTTACAAAAGACATTTAAATGCAACTAACAGTCCATTTCTGCAGCACATTAACCTGCAGTTTAGGGATGAAATCTCTCTCTATCTCCCTCCCTGACTCCCGGCTCACGAGTCCAGTCCCTGTCCTAATTGAGTCAGCTCTCCTCTGCTGCTTGGACCTTATCGTATCACGCTTTCTAATTGACCTGCGCTGCTTCATAAGACAATGCGCCAGGAGCTTGACAAAAGTTATTAATTTTCACTTTGTCCAAGGCTCTGTCCCAATTAGGTCCCCTGGCTGGGGCCGACAGGGCGGCTAACGTGATTACAGGACAAGCTTATTAGTCTGCAGCAGCATGGAGGAGCAGGAGGAAGACCCTAAATGAGAACACACAATATAGTGGGTGATTACTAGAAGTCTGCAGCATACTGGGATCGTTCCATTCGAAATGCACGCATACATGCTCACTAAATTCGGTGTTTTTAAATGCATCCTGGTAATATATTTAAAGATCAAAAAAACAATATTACGTAATGATCACGAAATGAACTTAGTGATCGTTATAAGTTATTAAATTTTTCCTCTGCGACTCCTTAATCTCCCGAGTCCCTTCCAAAGATTAGCAGATGAAACTGTAAACTAGGCAGCATTAAGGGCAGTAGTCAGAGTGAGTCTGGGGGTTTGGTTAAGGAGAAACCATGCGAGTCGGTGCTCAGTGAAAGTTCACCAGATGCCAGGAGCAATGGCATCACTCCAGTCCTGACTCCAGCCAAGTCACTCTCAACTGGGAAGTGAGTGGACAAGCTTAAAGGGAACCAATCGGACCCAATTAGGTATAATTGCCCCAAGTCCATCACAGTTTGGTCTGAAGCTTCTACTTCTGTTTCTTGACCACTTCAACCTCGACCACAGTGAAATAGTAGCTACTGAGTTCAACACAAAAAAAAAAAAAAAACAGAACAAAATGGTGGCCCCTTGCGGTTCTGTTCTGATCTGCTTGATGCACTTAATCATATACGGCATCTATTTCAGCATTAAAAGCACGATAGAAGAACGGATTTCAGCAAATTTTGGACCCTCAAACCTCATGAAAAGTAGCTGATGCTACTTCCAAAGAAAGTCACAACAGCAGCATGTATTCTGAGCCCCCTTTCAAGTTTAGTTCCAGCGCTGTCATGTTCAATCAAACGCTGTTGTGAGGATTACGATGGGAGAGATTTGAAGCCAGCTTGTTGAAAAGAGGAAAAAAAAAAAAGGAGTAATTCTTTAGATGGCGACTTCAATAGCCCTGAGTGCAAAATTACTACCGCACTACCATGCCCGTGGGGGCCGTTTTAATGACAGCTCACAAAGATTGGCTTCACCCACCACGATTAAGGTTACCCTTCATGATCAGAGGCAGAGCAATACAAACAGTTAGTCCAGGAAAACAAGTGAGAGGTTTCACACAAAGACACCTGCCCACTCAGCAACTCCTTCTACAGTTTCAGCCATGGGGCCTCGCCTGTAGCTACCTGGCTAACAAGTCCAAAGTCCTGTGGATGATAGGAGAGTGACAGCAGCCTGGCAAGCTACCTCTCTCTGATTAATATTTCATCTTGGAACTTTGGCCTTAAGATGTATCATACTTGTCTGAGTCTTAGATGACTTAGTGCTGAGACTACAAAACCAGGGACTTCAACACTATTTAAAATTTGTCTCCTGCAACTTTTTTTTTTTTTGACAGCATGTCAAAGATTTTTTTCCGCAACAAAGAAAACTGCTTGTGCTGCTGTGGTTTGTCACTGTTATTAAAAAAAGTAAAGCCCATAGCTCATTTTCATACCTAAATGCACAGTTTTTAAGTTTATTTTCATGAGATGTGTTAAAATCTGAAAAACAAAATATAGTGGTGACAAAGAAATGACAAATATACATCATTTCAAATTTGTCTGGAAACTTAAACACAAAAGGGGAAATTTCATTGGAGATTCTGGGCCCAAAATTGTGGTGTCTGGCAAATTAATGTTGCATTCTGTCCTTTGCTCATCCATCACTGTTGGTTTACTGGCAGAACTCTGGGGGTAAATATTTCTCTTATCAGATTTTCCTGGCAAGCATGCCTGGTATATAGCACAATTTATCATATCCACTTACAGCACAACATAATGAGGCATAATAAACAAAGCCAACCTTCATTTGATTATTTTCATTTTGTGGAAAAATACATTTCTGAGGGTTTGAAAAAATGTACCGTGCAGGGACCCGGTGGTGAGAGCCGTGTCTGTTTAGTGTCCGGGCTTGGCTCGAAAGAAATACGGTTAAATGAGTGTGAAATCAAAAGCACTGACACATGCCTGGGTTCTGCAGTGTGTATGCCATCACTTGGTGGTCTCTCATTGTGTTTCTCTACAAAGACAAGGGACATGACTTGGAAAAGTGTCTAGCTTTTTTTTTTTTCTTCCCCCAAATGGTTTATTAAAATATTTACCCATGCTGCTCTGTCACTTGGAGAAAATGAGTAGACGAGGATGCACAATCAATAAGCAGCAAAGTCCAATTATGTAAAAGTGTAAATTATAGATTTGGTGTGATGCCAAGGACATGGACACTCTATTGCTCTCTTGCTTATACACACTCTCCTTCTCTCTCTTTTTCACATGCACACACACAGAAGCAACTAAGAAGAAAATATGAAATTCTAATGTTTTGAGCCACAAGCTATTTCAAGTGCAGTGTGACTACATAGTGTACATGTGAGACCATATTCAAATTTGGACTCTTCAGCATCAGGGCGCACATTTTTTCTGAAGGTTTATGAAAAATGCATCTATTAATTCATTATTTCGATTGAACCTGTATTATAAATCCCGACACTGAAACACAACAGTGATTCTGTCTGCCTCAAGTTTCTATTTCCATAATTTAATTGAGGTCACAAAAGCAGCTTTGAAGAAAAGTCAAAAGTTATGGGGCACAAGCTTCGCCACATGTTTGCATTGACCTTTAATTTTGTGAAATGTGTTACACAATCTTCAGCTTCCATGGGTCAACCTCAGTGATTATTCATAGCAGAAAAACTAGCATCTGTTGACTCTGACAGCCACATTCCTTCTCTAGCCTCCTGCGTTTCAATTTGTCTTACAGCGAAAAGCCCTTCCGTTTTTAAATACCAAGCAGGGCTTTTTCCCACACAGGTCCTGCTGAGGTGAAGAATCCCACTCCTGCCACCACAACAGCAGATACGCCAGGGTCTTCAGAGAGGTTAAAACATTCTGCCAATGTTGGAGGAGGAGAGATGAAGAGACGGGGGGAGGGAGGAGAAGAGGGTCTTTCTGACAGTCAGAAAACAGTCCCTCACAGCGTTCGCCCCAGCCTCTGCTGCAAAAAAAAAAACACTTGAATTCCTAACAGCGAGTGCCAGGTGGTCACAAGATGAATTCATCAGGGCAATGCATAACGCAAAAGGCAGAGATTATCACATTGCAGCAGCCCTTGGGCCATGGCAGCGCAGGCTGATTGGAGACATAGAAGGAGGCCCAGGAGAGGCGCTGGTCTTCCCTCTGGCCAGCGGAGAGGTGTCGGTCCACTCCTGGGAGAGATGGAGGAGTAAGGGAGAGAGAAGGGAGGGGGTGGGTGGTTCAGAGTGATGGTTCACCTCGCTACAGGCAGCCCTCCCATTGGGGCAGGAGCAGGCTAGGAGAGGCCTGAAGGCCACACACACACAGAAATACACACTTGCATTCTGCTTTTCAAAAGACACAAACACACAATGATCTTTTCTACCAGATCCTTGGCAACATTTTTTTTTTCTTGTCATGGGACTTGTAGTCCCAACAAGATAAGGGTTAATATCAAACAAGAGTGCTTGTATGCTTTGCCACCGTAACCCCGCATTGTTGAATAGTTAAGTCCATGCAGTTGTAAGTGTAAGTGTGTGTGTGTGTGTGTGTGTGTGTGTGTGTGTGTGTGTGTGTGTGTGTGTTGGTGTGTGTTTGTGCATGTGCTTTTCAAAGGTGATGGAAATCAAGAATCATCTTCGCCGTCCAAACAACACCATGTTAAAAGCAGATACTACTGTCATTCAAGAGCTCATCAAAATGGCCATATGGGAAAAGTGTAAAACCTGAGGGGCATCACAGTGAGTGTTTTTATATAAATTATGTCAGAGTGTGGGTAAAATATTCACTCATCCGCAAGAAAGAAGCTCTGTGTACAAAGAGTCTAACTATTTTCCTTTAATATCAAATACGAGACAATCTGTGGTTAATAGTTCTACTTCAGACAATTGAAATGATCATTACGTGAAGTGTGCGTGTTGTTATTGGTATTATTAGCAGACTGCAACAGTTCTTCAGTCCAGCTCTTAAGAAATCATTGCAAACTAAACTGTTCAGCATAAGAACCATGCAGATGACACAGCTTGAGTTCTTTTATCTACTTTTATGACAACTTTCCCTTAAAAATTCTCAACATAATGATTAACATGAAGAAAACAGTCAATTGCTTCAGTCTGACTTTACAAGCCAAGAAAGAAACAAAAAACAAATCATTGATGCTCTAATAAATGTTTTTTTTAATATATATTTCTATTTGAAATCTTAAATAAGATATCTAAATGTCAAACAAAAGAAAAACAGACAAACTAATCGTAAACATAATATGTACAGATGCAAAAAACATGTGTGTCATCTTTAAATGTTACCCAAGAAGAGCAGCTTTCTGACTCTGATTTGCTTGAGAAAGATACCAAACCCTAAATTACTTCATAACATGTGTATGGAAAATATGGATTTCATGTTTTCAAAAATGTAACAACATAACTTTAAAAACTATAATATGTTTGGAGAAAAACTGAAAAGATGCAAACACAGAGATGGATTATGAATGTAGAAAGAATTACAAATTAAACTTAAACATTTTTGCAACTGCACTCTGCTGTGCTTCCCGATTATATGCACTGTATGGAGAAACAAAGCAATATATCCAATTACGTAGTTGTGAAGATATGTTGATTAAATCAACTTAAACAACCAAACCAAGTGTTACCATTTACTGTACACAATTTTGAAACTTAAGGCCACTTTGTGATATTTTTTTGTGGTAATTAATATTTTTAGTTATTCAGAGAGCTTACTTTTATGTAGAAAAGTGAGACAGTAGTTGTGGTTACTCATGAGTGAAGCTAAGAGAAGAGGGCGTTGTCTAAATCCATGGTGTGGCTTTAATTTCAATATGAAAGAAAACTTGCTATGTGATGGTATGACTAAAAGGAAAAAGTGTTTTGAAGATTGAATATCTTCATCTTGAGGCCATGCACCACTGTAACCTCTGGATGCACTTTCTTAAGTCTGAAAATAATTGCACAGAGACGTGCCAAAGTACCATAAACATGAACACAACACACAACATCACATTAACAGCAGAGTTGTTACATAATTGTGCCTTTATTTTATGTGGCAAAATACAAGATAATTATTTATGCTTTGCTTTTTACAGCTGTTTAAAAAAACATGGTTAAGATTTAGACAGCTGAAACAAAGAAGACAACCAAAACACTGAAGGACTGTGAATTAAATATTATATTGTGGCTGTTAAAGCTCAGCATCAGGCCTAATATAACAAACATCTTCTCAGACTGGCTGATTTGTGTTTTGTTATATAAAGAATCATTACATATAGATGAGGTGATGATAAAGACATCTGGTTACATCACAACATTACATCTGAACATAATGATTACCACAACAGTGTAATTTTTAAAAAGGGCTCCGGCTATAATTATTAAATTCTGGGGTTTTTTTGCTAGCTTTTTTCCTTTATGTTCTTTATTTTTCACATGAATCTATTTATTTAAGGTCATAAAATCCCAAAATGCACATGCACATGCCCAATTACAACGCATATCAGTAAACTAATGAATGTGTCAAGTTTGCCTCCTAAGGTGTCTAAATCGTTTGTGTTAAAATAAAAAGGTTTTTAACAAGCTCCCAATAAATACAGACCCGGGAAAATGACCTTTGTAAAAAGCAACAACTAATTCACCAGTAACTTTAACATCCCTTGCCATTTTCACTCTGTGTTGGTCACTTTTCTCTGAGTGTTTTGTTCTCTTTGCTTATTCTACATAAATTATTGACTGGCTAATTTGGTCTGCTGGCCCTGCGAGACACTGCAGCATCGGCATGACAGCTTTATCTATTAGACTGTGCCCAATGACAGCCTTGTTCCGGTTTGTGTGTCCGTGTGTGTGTGTGTGTGTGTGCATGTGCATTGAGCCTGTTCATGCATGTACTTGTGTGAGTGTACGTGTGTGAGTGTGAGTGTGTGAGTGTGAGTGTGTCATACGTCTGTGTCAGTGTTGCTAGTGGGGTTGGAGGGGGTGGGGTCAGGCTCATTCTCAGTTGCATTAGCACAGGAGCAGGACTGGGACACATCAACATCTTAATCAATATGCGAGAGTCAATTACTGAGGAAGCGCGTGCTTAAGCAAGATCTGATTATTGGGTTCATGTTCAGTCCACCAAATGGACCGAATCAATGCGATGCGATATGTGCTGTATTCAGCCACGTCTAACACGCACGCATGCACGCACGCACACAAACACACGCGCACACACTCCCATCCTTCCTTCTTTCGCCTCCTGTCACCTCACCCCTGTGCTCCCTCTCCTCCCGCTGTCCCCCACCCTCTCGCATTCCTCATGGACACTTGAGGAAAGGAAGGAAGGCTGATCAAAGTGACAAAGAGGAAGGATTTATGCTCTTGTGAGGCAACAGGACTGCACTGAACTTGTCCAGACAGCACAAATGTGCTAAGATAAAAAGGCTAGAGGAGCCTTCAAGCTCTCAACCAACCTTTAAATAAGTCATATTTGGGCATGATTTATGAAAATATAAGAGGGCAAAAAAGAAGTATAATCTTAAAGGATATCTGAATGTGCTCGCTACGCTCCTTCTAAACCAAAACACACTTCATAGTGAGAATTACCACTCAGTCACTCGCTTTGAAAAAGCCCCTTGTTTTTCTTGAGATACACTGCAAACTCAATCACACTTCTTATGTATTGTTTCATTTCGTACGTCTCTGATGCCTGCTGCTGATTTCTTTTTTTCTAAGGGTTTTCGGTTCTGTTGCTTTTCATCATGTCATTCCAGCGCTGTGTAATGATATCCAACATTCTGCATTTCTTCTCAACCACCCCGGTTTAATAACGAGTGAACACCAGTGCCGAGATCTGCCTTTTCGCTGTAGTATTTTCAAGGGCTTTGTCTTTGTGTTTTAGATATCGGTGGGTGTGTTTTTTCTCTCTTTTCAACATTTGCCTGTCATATTTGCTTTTATGGAGGATTCCGTTTGGTGTGCTGCTCCTGTCTATAGCCCGTCAACTTATCAACATGGATCACACAGTGGGTTTACTTTTGCGTGCTTCCTCACAGAGAAACCTCGCCACACCTCGGGCCCCTCCTTGGCCTAGAACCCCACCTCACTGTCGGACCATTTCTTTATTTACCTGACTGAGAAATTACACCTGGAACACAGAAGACGCAACAAAGGAGAGAGGAAGGAAAAAGAGGGCGATGAGAAGCCGGGTGGTAGGGAGAGGACCAACAAGGCAAGAAATCAATAGCCCACAGATTTTTAACTAAGGGTTTTTTTTTTCCTCTCACTCTCTGTCTTTTTTTATCTCGTAAGCTGCCAAACATCACCAGTGAAACTTGCACGAGGCAGTCGTTGCCAGAGGGTGAATCATAGCAATATTGATTTGATTATGTAAAAGCTCGGTGGAACCTCAAGCCAGATGCAGAAATAACTCCTCACCTAGGTCCTGCGGGAGAGTACACACACTGGTTTGGAGGAGAAAGAGAGAGACCGAGAGAAAGACAGAGAGGAGAGAATGAGAACAGAAAAAAAAAAAATATCGTTGAGGATAAAAGCATAATTACTTCCCTCACAGCTAAAACACATTTTTCTTATTTTCCGAGCAGCTCTTCCTTTCGTGGCCCCCTGCCTTCCTTTCTCCAGACTTGCTGGATGATAATTAACACGGCTCTACTGTACTGAATTAGGAGCTGACAGTTATGGACTCTGCACAAGAATAGGCAGCTACCTAGGAGCGTGCTACCTTACTTGATCAGATCTGTGCGTTGAGCATGTGTGTGTGTGTGTGTGTGTGTTACCAGACAGCACCACGGCAGATAGAAGGGAAAGCAGGAGAAAAGGCATGTGGCAGGCATGCTTGGATTCTGATCTATGGCACCCTCTTCTGGACCCACTATCTCTGACTATCCTCTCTACAGAGAGCGCAACAAAACTTGATGATCTGCACTGGTTTTCTTATCCACCAGTAAAGACTCTTCATAACGGAATAAGATGTTAAGTATGTTTTCTTTTATCTTTTTTTTTTTTTTTTTTTTAATGAGGTTGTCTAGAAATTCTGTAAAATTTTTAGACCTGGACACACACACATAATCCTAAATAACATGTAGTGTGATGTCTCTGTACAACAAATTTTATTTTTTTTGGCCCTTACAGTGAATTGGCTGTTAAAGGAAAAAACATTTTAGAGGCATTTTTTTTTTTTTTTTTTTAGATTTGCAACTCGTAGCAATCATCTTCTCAAATAACAGTCATGGGGGCTACAAAAGATTAAGAAACTTCCATATAGGATTTGGCATCTAATTATTTGGCTGGCGTTTGCAAAGCCAGGTTAGACTGAAAGCGCTCCTGGGTGAGCACTAATTGGGCCACCTTTTTTTTTTTTTTTTTTTTTTTTTTTAAAGTGCATTATGGGAGCCGATTTTGCAGTGGGGTGTGTTTAACTGCCCTAAATTATTATTACACCACAGTGAAAAA
>JAQMCX010000043.1:2157279-2180804 GCA_029814765.1 Acanthurus leucopareius | reverse complement strand
TTGATTTCACCCGTTTGCACTCCCTCACTTTTGTCTGGGCTTTTAAAACCCAGGTTACACTTAACGCGCCCCTGGGTGTCCACTAATTTGGCCACCTTTTTTTTTTTTTTTTTTTTTTTTTACAGAGCATTATGGGAGCCGATGTTCCAGAGGTCTGTCTTTAACTGCCCTAAATTATGATTCCACCTCAGTGAATCTCAACCCCATCGAATGACTGGAACATTGTGGTCAGCTCTCATAATTGGCCTCAACTGGTATCTCATGTAAAATACTAATCAGATCACATGAGTGGTGGGAGTGTCTTCAAAGGGAGATGGGGTTTCACAGAGTCTATTTGAGCGTGTGATTAGGTGGGTATAAAATGGGCCAGAATAACAGATCTCATTAGACTGGACTGTATGCCTACCCTCACTTTTTTTTCCCCTCCCTTCCTGAGCATTTTGCTCATCTGGACTTTCTGTGAATTTTAAAATGCATCTGTGCATGTTGGTACAGTAATGCAAAGCAGACAGGTCTGAGATGCTATTGTACCTTATTCTCCTGTGCTCTCTGCAGGGCTCGTACAGTACAGGATGAAAATGAGGCACAAGCACAAGAGACGTGCTGTTGCTTCCAGTGATAAAGCACAACAACTCACTTCACTCTAACTGATGAATATTTTTTTTTTAAAAAATATGCTGAAAAGATTATTTATAGTCTTTCATGGGTTGATTTTTATATTTCATCTTCTGGTTCTCATTTAATGATTAACTAAAATGATGCATTTTAACAGTTGTTTTACACATTCTTGTTCTCAGTAAAGGCTAAAACATGTTCAGGCTGTTTTATCTTGCAGTTACTGTAAATAGAAACATGAAAAATGTCATTTTTAATTTTTTGGGGGCATTTTTGCAGGGCCTCTTTATTCTAAAAGCATTCATCTCAGTCCATCATGCTGTTTAGTTTTAAAGGAAAATTGAAAAAGCAACCAATAATTTAAACTGAGTTTGTCACCAAATGAATTTCTCCCTCATTCTGGATGATTAAGCATTAATGTGATTTAGTGTGAAAGAATGCATGGTTTCATACCTAAATGGCATTGACTGGTTTAAGAGTAAACGTCAATGCCAGATTCACATAATCATATTACCGGGCTAATCAGCATTGATTTTTTACTCGGATCAAGACGATAGAAGAGGTTGCATGCAAATAAAATTTAAAAGAGCATTTTAACCATGAAAAGTGGCATAAAAAGGGGAATCTGAAGGACAGGTTGCACTTGAAGGTTTAAGTTTAGAGCTAAAAAAAAATGCTCCTTTGTTCATTGACATCCAAACTTCCTTCTTATCTGCCAAAAATCTAATTTATCTGTAACATTTTCCTTTCAACTTTACTGAGAGAGGAATCCTCCTGTAGCAGAGACTCTTTGCTATTGCTTTATAATAACATTGGAGCTCTTAATTAAGGTCTGTTTCAGTGAGAGGCCCTCACTCCTATAAGCCCCCTCTTCAGAATAAGGATAATTCCCATTCATTTGGAGGATCTCTTAATGATCACTCCCACACTGGACTCAACCTCCGAATAATACCATGCCTCAATCAGCATATTCCACAATCAATTCTGAATGGATTTCCTTTGCTGCTGATTACTTTAATAACTTCAGCATATCTATTAGCAAATGTGCATGTGAATCTTGGTGATGATTATCATTTTGCTATGAAAGAGGAGGGGTGTAATTTAATTAGGGTCCAATATTGCTTTGCTCAATTATGGTCCAGCAATACTTGTTCCTTTTTATTATCTAAATTGTTGTTTCAATACAGTCAAATATTGTGAAACATGGGAGTAAAATTACTTAGATAATAATGTCAGATGAAGTTGTTTTTGCTGCTTTGCCCACAAAGGCAAGACCACTATAATGTGCTATGTGAAACAATCTCTAATTACATCAGTGGTGTTCCTAAGATTTGAGCTCTGTGAGGGCTCGCACGCTCCCAGTGGGCACAAACTCTTCTAATGAGTTCCGAGCGCAGGATATAGACATATTTTACAAGGAACTGAAACCTTGGAGGGAGAAATTTCTTGGATATAATCCCACCCATCTTAGATTTGTTTCAAGCTCTGAATACCTGTGTGACAAATCAGCTGCGAGGTTCTTATGTTCCAAACTCAGGGTTTTTGAAATGAGGAGTTAATCTTCCAGAGGCTGGTTGTTATGGTATTTTAAGTCTAAGTATTTTTAGCAAAACCTGACAACACAGCCCACGAGTAAATTAAGAAGAAAATCTGAGAAATGTGCAGAAAAAAATACCCTTTTAATATCAGTGCTAATTAAATATAAGCAAACTTGCATTTAAGTATAATGATGAAATGTCATACAGGGGAGGTTAAAACATCTTCAGGAAAATAAAGAACTCAAATCCATGAACAAAAAAAATTTCTGTGCAGATTCAAACTAAATATAAGTGAAGTTTCTGCATTTTCTAAAACTAACTATATCTTTATTATATATTTTGTTAGACGGGCACTTACATTATAGTAATTGTTTTCAAAAATGTTTAATGCAAAAAAAAAATATCTGTAATTTTATTCAAGGTAATGAAGTATTTCATCTTGTCACCTCTAACCACTTTGTCGAGGCAGGGAGGGGGGGCAGGGAGGGGGGGCAGAGTGGGGAGGCAGAGAGGAGGGAGGTCGTGACTAAACGTAACATGAATGAAACTTTAATACAAAACTTCATCTGTGAACATTTCTGTCTGAGTCATTCAGATGAGTTTTATCTACAATGTGGCCTATTTAGAAATGAAATAAACAATGATCCCACGATCTCCTGCTGCTCCATGACATCATCAAACTACGACTTTTTTTTTTTTTTCCATAGTTTCATTGAGAGATATCCGGTGGCAGAAAATACATACTGTGCATTTAAATAAGATCAGGCATGGCCTTAAAATGACTAAGTCCCATGAAAATCACAGTAATCTTTATTTTGTGTGATTTTCTGTTATATGGTCAGGATTCTGAAATTAGCTTCAGTTTGGTTAAAGAATATTTCAGGGCATAATGTGACACCATCTGAAAGGATGAATAAAATCAAAATATTCAATACCTTTATACTTCTCTATTCAAATCTATAATCAATCCTTTACATCGTTGTCACTGTCTAATTAATTAAAGGGGCTGAAAAAGAGATTATTTAGGCTCAAATATTATGTAGCAACACTAATGCTTTACATTTAAAGGAACATGCCAAATTACCAGATAAAAGGACAGTAACTGAGGACTTCACTCAGCATTCATGCATCAACTCCACCATTTACAAACACAGTAGCTACATTTGTCATGCCTGCTGACAGAATCAACTGTGGAGTGTCATAAAATGTGCATTTGTCATGGCACATACTGATTTGTCAGGAGACCATCATTCATAGTCCGTAATGCTCTCCCTCTCTCTGCCTATCCAGTAACGTTAATGTTGTTTAAATGCCCAATGGAGCCGCACTACACCAGATAGCATCCATCTCCACCAATCAGTCAATCAGTACCTGGGAGAGCCCCAGAGAGCATCTCGATTAGGCCAGTTAGGGTGCTCTCTGGTCTAGTTAGTGGATTAAGCCCTTTTCTCAAAAGGCTCAATAAAGCAAGCCACACAAGAAAGGTAGCGTAGCTGAAAAGTAGAGTTTCCTCTGAAATGTACTTGTGGCTTTGTGGTCTCAAATGTGTTCTTAATTCCTGAGACAGATGTAATTGTTGTACTGTTGGCTGACTGTGGTCTGGTCCTGTGTGGAACGAGTCTGTGTTTTGTTACACTTTGTCACAGAAAAGCTGGGAGGGGGAAAAAAGAAAAAGTGTGTTTAAAATGTAGCACTGCTTCTCTTGGATGTAATCACGTTAAGGCAACTTGTGGAATTCCAATTATTCTCCGTAAATCATACAAATAAACCACTGGAAATACAAATATTCCGGTCTGACCCTTCAACCTGAACTGTTATCGTTTCTGATCCAGAGATCTTTATCATATCAACTTACAATTTCGTCTGTGTGTGGAATAATCAACTCATGCTTTGGTCCAAAGGAAAAAAGACACTGGCAGACAGACTTGCCCTTTTTCTTTTTTAAGGATCAGCAAGTGAACACACTCAGACTACAGTACCAGTCTGTCCCCCCAGTGAAATCAGTATAACATTTTGAAGAACCTTATTATCTACCGCTGCTTCTTGCCATGAGCTTTGTGGAGAATCCCAGGAGCAGAGGGTTTAAGATAGGACACATCATTCTGTTGAGGGAACTCATGGGGTCACTGAAGGTACACTGACTTTTTTTTTTTTTCCCCCCCTGAGGCACACAAGCATTTAGAAATTAAAAAACATTGCGAGGAAAAACAAGCAAACGCCGCAATTAAAGGCCAATCCTCCTCATATAAAGCAAAATAAAAGCACTGTACAAATGGCAATAAACTGTGGATAATGACCTCAGGATGCCAAAGTAATATTTTTCCCCCCTTTTTAATTGTAGTTGTATTCGCCCTCACCGTTTCATGTTATGGGGTCGGGCTGTTTAAACTTTTCACAGCTGTGTGGAAGGAAAGGGGACAGCATCCTGAGGCGCTTTCAGACCCTGGTGAGGGGGAGTCGCTGTGCCAGCTCCCAAGACTTGGATTCATTAGCCGCTTTAGCAGTGCAAACATTACCTTAAATGGCGAGGCCATGTGCTGGCAAGGACCCACTCTTGCCTTGTTTCAATTACATGGAATCAAACATTGCAGGTATGCTAGGCACAGGGTCTTTATTGAAAGAGGGAAAGGGAGGGAGAAAGTGGTTTACTAAGCCCTTGCCCTCCTTGCCTGTGAAAGCCGGCCTTGTTTTATTTGAAAACTATTGTAAAACAAAAGAAAGTGGTAGTTTGGCAAACACTTGTGTTTTCAGTAACAATGTGATTTCTTGTCTTTTATCTTTTTTTTTTTTTTTTAAAAAAAAGCCGCACTAACTATTATATGCAGAATTTTATAGTGAGGTTCCTCTGATTTTACGTGACTTGTCAGCCTTGTTAAAACGCCTGAAAAGATTAGAGTTGGATTATACGTGTCACTCCCCACATGTATGTGTTTCATTACGAAGCTTGGACGGATGCTCGATATGCAGAGCAGCATTCCGGCTTTTTGCGTTGTTCTCGGGTCTCCTGGAGTGCCCACAGCTGGTGCCAAAAAAAAAGCCCTTGTACCTCATTGCCCCAACACTACTAAACAGCTCTAATGTGCTCACACATCTACTAGGAGTCTTTACAGGTAATGAGGTCACTGCACTGGAAAGGGATCATGAACACATTTCTATAATGTGACCCAACTGGAGGGAATTAGATGGTAAGGCAAGTCAAACACACTGAAAAACAAGAAAAACTCACACAAACATAGAGGGTTAGGTAGAAAGCTGAGGAGTTCAGAAAACATAAAAATGGCTGCCAGGTTTATGATAAGGTGTTGAGACCACTACAGCAGACACAGTCTGAATGCTATGTGTTTGTGCAGCCAATCTAATATAACTACCTCACAAAACAAAGCACTCTGTTGGTCTAAAATGAGCAACTGATGTATGCCCTGTGAAGCAGAATTAAATTAAAAAAATGAAAGGTAATGTGGTCTCTATTACTTCGTATGACATTATTTTGGGACTCTCTCAGCTATGAAGTACTCCATGAAAAGTCATCTTTACTCTCTACTGCAAGCAAGTGTTACTTGATCATATATCAACAAAAAAATGAAAAATTAAACTTTAAATTCATACACACGAGCATTCGTCCTTTTCAAAAGGTAAATTGTGTATAGTGTTGCTTTTCTGAGACTCAATTCCACCCAAGTGGCAATCTTCAACAGGATTGCTACTGTGTCAACGGAAAAAATTACCCAAAGGTTTTGATATTTTTTTATACTTTGGGAGGATGAAGGCCATTTGTTAAGGTTTAACTTTTTGGGAAAAAACGTTAAGCTCTTAACTATTTCTCAGAAGAAATTTTATAAATCATGGCTGATGAGTGGTCATCAACATGAAGCATTTCCACATATGCGTAAATATATCACTCACTTATCAGGTGGTTTTTATTCAATTTGAAAACTCTAGATTTTCCAGAAACACGCTTAAATGTCTCTTAGGCTTCTTCAGTCTATGAACAGAATATTGGGACAATGGCAAACCGTTAATCTGCTGTTTTTAAGCTGAAGTCACAGCAGTGCTGTGCAGTCAGGGTGGAAGTAAAATCTGGCAGCAGGACTGAAGATTAACTTTTGTGATTCCCTGCAATGCAGTCATTCTGTGTCCCGTATTATATTCAAACGTGTTAATTTTATGCGAGCAAAGTACGGCTATGACACTGTTATAAAAGTTTATAGAGTGTCTTGTCAGCTCTTTAGCAACATCACTTATACCTCACCATGCCATCCAAAATCAATACAATATTTTTCTCCCAATAAATAATGTAGGCCTGAAAAAGGTCCAAATGCACGCATCGACAGTTGGCTGCAATTAGGGGGCAGCGGCAGCAGTAACTGATGACAGTCCCTCCCTCCCTCTGGCTAACACGGGATCAGCAGAAAATGAAGACGCGGAGACCACTTTGTCACCGGCTGAGGGTGGACCTGGAAATGACTCCTAATGGAAAAAGGGCTCCCTGAGCCGCCACTGCATCTGCTGCTCCAAGCACTTTCTCCGGGCCGATGGGCCAGCCCCAACCAGTTTCCAGCTCCCTTCATCTAAGCCTTTAATATGCTCTGGGCAGCCAGCAGCGACCGCAAGCTGAGGTCAGGAGGCATCGGTGGCTGAGTTTATGTGTGTGTCTAGTCCCTACACACGTGTGTGTGTTTGTGTGTGTGTGTGTGTCTTGAGAGTGGATGACGGCAGAAAATATTATTGATACCAGGCTACCAGACGGTGGGAGATGATGGAAGTTTACTGCTGTGGTGTCAACGCACAACAACAATTAAGAGAGAAACGAGACTAAAACGTTACAGTTCCTGCAGCTTGCTACATGCAGGAAAACAAAAGAACCTTTTTTTTCATATCCTTCCTGCTAGCAGAACAACACTTTTAAATAAAGTGACTAAATGTCAGTATTTTGTTATCTTTTGAGAATAATATGACAAACTATAAGCTTTTGTATATTCATCGTTGCTCCTCTGTGGCTGCAAAACAAAACAAAACAGAAGAAGAGAAAACACTCCTTAGAGCTAGCATTTAATCCGTCCGCTCTGGGCTATCGTAGAAACATGGCGGTGCAACAAGGCGCATGCTGTTGAAGAAACCCCGCTCCCTCTGTGGATATAAAAAAAGCACGTTCGATGGTAATGAGAACAGAAAAGCTCTTACATTCAAATAATAGTACACTCTTGAAAACACACGTATGAATATTATATTCTATTTCTGCCATATTCAAAAGATTAATCCCCTTAAATACTTCACACTAAACTTTTAAGTACAGTTGAGTTTGACGGAAATTCGTTCGGTCATTAGATTTTTTTTAAGGAACTTGTTAAAAGCTAAAAGGCTAAAAAATTGTACTTGCTACTGGTGCCACATAAAAAGACATGCATCCCAGAAACTGTTAGGATCCACTTTCTGAGGACCGTGAATGTCTGCGGCATATTTAATGACAAACCTTTGGGATATTTTACTCCGAACCAACAGACGGACCAACGTAACAATCAACAGACCTACACACCATCCAAAGGACCGTGTTACTAGTGCTCTAAAAAATGTAGGTACGGCAGGATAAAAGTGCTTCAGCCACTTGGGACGCTGTGTATACTTTCTCAGTTTTCAAGACATTTTATCTAACTCATGTGGCTCCCAAGCATATTACTCTCAAAGGGCTTTTTTAGCCCTTCAATTACTACAGGAAATTCGGTGAGAGATAAAAGTAAGTACCATAGCAGCCGGAGATTACAAGTCGTACCTGCAGCGCTGTGCGTGCTTCGTTCTGAAACTAACTTTCTAACCAGGCTGCTGGGAGGGCGGGACGGAGATGGTCGAATGGAGCCTCCCTTTTTGTCACCGTGCCCTGGCTTGCAGGTGTCTCCAAATGATGGAGAGGGCTCTGGGAAACATTTATATCTCAAATCCACTTTATCGACCGTTCCCCTGTCAGAGCGGAGCAGGCAGTGGTGGTAGGGAGGAGGAGGGGGGAGGGACGGGGGGGTTGGAGGAGAGCAAGTGGCTCTTAGCACACACGCTGACACCGAAGGAGCCTCCAGCACTCACTCTTCGGCTGTGAGTCTGGAACTCTTTATGGTGATTGTTTTATCAGCGTTCCTGTCCATCCCCTGGGAGGCTGGGGCCCAAGGAGGATGACCCTCATTTTCTGAAAGCAAAGTGTTCAGTATTGATCAGTAGGAATGAGCAGCCCGTGACATGGGTTAATTTACTGGACCTAGTAAGGTTCATTGTTTCCTGTCATTCCTGAACTCATCGCACTGACCTTTACCGCCCTGTCCTGCCACACACTGTGTGTGTGTGTAGCTACACATAGATGTGCGCGTACACACTCACACTCACACTCCAAATGCGTACTGCTCAAATTACTCCACTGCTCGCTGCCCAACTAGAAAGAGGAAAAGTGAGACGGACACGCTGACAAACGGATGGACAGATAAAGAGACAGAGCAACTGTCTCTTAAGCTGAGAAAAAGTTACCTCAAATTCAGGAAGATTTACGTTGTCTTCTTTAAAACTGCTTACACTAATGATGGGAAAACACCAGTATGGTAGGTATGAAAATCTACAGTCTGGTTAATAAACAGATGAGACTCATGTCACAAATGTAAAAGTATCACAAAGCACCTTCATGCTTGGGCAGACACTTTCCACAGATAATACACTTAATATGTAATCCCCCGCTTGATCCCCTGCACACTGAAAAGAGCTCAATATCTAAACATCAAAGACAAGATATGATCAATACTCTGTTCATAACCTGTGATCAGACGATCGAGAGTGACAGGGGTCAAAGGTGAGTGTCTGTAGGTGAAAAGGCCACTTTAGTTACATTGAAAGGTCAAAGCCTTAATGTGAGATTCAATTGCAGAACTTATTAGGGGCACGGCCTGACAACCACACTGCACAGCGTGAGGTTACTTTGGATAATGCAAACTAACATAAATAGAACAATACAGGGACAAATATGAAAAAAACAACCTAAAGACTGTTGCACAAACGGAAAATATTTTGCTTGTTCAGAGGTTCCACTGAAACTTTAAACAAATTTGTTTTCTTTCCAAGTGAGTTTTTAACTGTGTATATTTTGTCACTATAATAGTGATATTAGGATATGAGGATCTGTGTGTTAGTATATACAGAGCAGTTTTCAAAATCACTAGACTGCAAATGCATACACTATATATTTTGTTGATTAATCAGTTAATGAACTATCAGAGAATTAACATAAGGAAATTTTGATCAGTAAATTTTCAAATTAAGATTCTTGTCTTTTAAGATTTTCTCGTTTCTTGTGTTGGTGACTGATCATCCTTTGATTTTACACAATTGATTTAATGCTTAAAATATACAACATGAAATTTTGATTTTTTATGAATTACTAAGATTTTAAAGACTGAACAATTGAATAATCCTCAGATTAATCAATTATAAAAACAATCTGTAGTTGCAGCCCATTAATCTGAACACATACTTTGAATCCAGTCCACTGTACTGTGCTGCTAATTGCCAAGAGTAAAAAATATATATCATACTTTTATTCTACATACAGCAGAAGTGGAAAGAACAGTTGAGGAAATTAAAATGACAAAGAAATAGTCAAATGAATTATAGTTCATAATTCATATATGCAAAGCAGCAGAAACACAAGCTGCATCAGTACAAAGGAAACACTCAAGAAGTGTCTCTTGATTCAGAATTTCCTGCTCACATTTGCCATGTTTGGTTAACGCTGTGATTAGCTTTATTTATTTTACCCATTTTACGCAGGATTCTCCCAGCTCGGGATGGAGATTGGGAGGTAATAAATCCGTGAGGTGTCATCTCGCTCCCCTCCCCTACGCCTGGCATCTGCGAGTGCAACGCCACTTCTGATTAGTGCCGCCTTTCCTTTCCAGAAAGCCAGCAGACAGGAACAAACTGATTACTGCCCATCTTCAGGGGATTGGAGACACCTAACAGGAGGATTACATTAACATATTAACGGACTCCCCTCACCTGCAACTCTCCTAATATCACTTCCATGCTCTTTTTACTTTTTGGGGAGGAGGGTGTGTGTGTGTATGTGTGTATGTGTGGTGTATTTCATCTTCAGATGGAGAGCAAATAAATAAAGAAGGATAGTGATTCCTTCTCTCTCCCAGGGTGCGTAATCTGTCATTGATGATAGGTGAAGAGGAGAGGGGCTCCTTTGAAGTTTTTCGACATAAAAGGCGCAAATAAATGCAAACACATCCTTTCAGCTACTCACATGAAATTAGGACCTGCGGAAGACGGGGGTAGGAAGCTGGCCTCCGCAGCCACACCTAATCACTCTGACGGCAGCAAAGACTTCAGTCTCTGCTCTACTGGGAACATCGGAATTAAGAATGAGGAAAAAAAAAAAAAAAAAAGAGTCAAAAAAAAAAGGAGTGCTTTAATCTGCCTCAGCTACTTTTCCACTGTTTTTAACAATGTTCTGTTGAAACAAAACAACAAACAACGAGCTGAAAGAGAGAAAAGTTTTCGCCGCCCTCTGAAATAAATATGAGGAAACTTTGAGTTGGTTGACAGAAGTGTGGATGAAGTTGACTCTGGCTGTGATATCTTCACTCTTTGATATTTTCACAGTGGAAAAAATCATAGCATGATCCTATGAATCAATTACAAGGGTGGACGGGATGGTCCCTCCTATGAACTACCTCAGAGTACAGAGTAACAGCAAAGACAGCGATAGTTATCTGAACTGTAAGTGATAGGGGGCTCTTTTCACATTATTATTTGAAGCGCTGCTCCAGACAAAATGAGCTAACTGCCAAAGGAGATGAAGGGATTTAGAGATTCAAAAGAATAGAGATTTAAAAATTAATGGTGGAAAGGATTTGCCTTCATGTTTCTACAACTTGTAAGCGGAACATGGAGAGTCAAGGAGACAAATTGCTTTTTAGAATAAAGTGATGGTGAAAGGGAAAAAACAAGCGGTGAATATTTAATGGGCACCACAAGCCTCTTCACAAACAAATCAATATGGTGATAGTAAACATAAGGAGACTCCTACTGTGGCATGTGGGAAGGGAAAGGAGGGAGGACAGGTGTCAACGGGCCCAGGCACCGAGTTTAGGTTTTACTTGACATTTCTGAAGGTTAAAAGATTGTAACTGTCTATCTGTGTCAATCACTTTGCTCAAAGGTCACAGCTAGTCTATTTTTCATTAATTAAACCCTCAGATGTCTTCAGGATGCACAGACACCTAACAATCCCAACTCCCAGCACAACGGCCACCGAAAGGTTGTAAGAGAGGAATGAATACATGCATTTATAATTCAACATTTGCACTGAAGGCTTGGTCACATTAGGTTTTAAGCAATGATTTATATTTGCTCTCTGCAGTTACAAACAACAACCTATTGCATCTATGTTATTGTGTACAGGAGTAATTGATTATTAGTTCCTTTAATAGTGCCTCACTGATCAGAATTAGAGCAGTCTGAACTCTATCTGAGCTCAGTTCTATTTGTACTCTATTCTATTTTCTATCAGCCCAGCAATTTTTTAAGGAATAAGGCCCAGAAAGCGGAATATTAGAAATACGGCCTGTTAGTCCACTTTAATATTTTTATACATCAGGGTGAGTATATGTTTAAAAAAATATTAAGATTACTGCAAATATTTTTATGATGGTGGGTCTTTAATCATATCAACAACCATCTACTATGATGCACTGGCCCTTGTAACTGTTCTCTATCGTGTCATACAGTAGAGCTCTACAAAGAACTAGAAAACTTTTTAACCCCATTAATTACACCCCACCGTGCTACTCCCCCTCCTGGTGTCCACATATTGCACTTCCATAAACCTCCAGGTAATCGGATGTAAACCTCAATAAACTTTTAGCAGGTTCTCTGGAGCATGGGCGTTGCATCAAAGAACTGAGGGCATGTTCTGTAGGCATATAAAGATCCTTCCCTAAATTAAGTATTTGATAACATATAGTTTGGGGGGTGCACTATGTTTTGTCTAATCCATGTAGTGAACTATGCCACCGGTATTCTGAACCTAAGTATTTGTTGAAGAAGCAAAAACTTAAGAGGAACAAAATCACAATTAAAGTCACATCACAGATTTCCACTCACATGATAGCTGCATATAAGGGTTTGATAAGGACATTTAATTCTCCACTAGACTGTGGAAGTAACAACACACAACATCTGAGTGCCAAAAGAAATCTGGTTTCTGATTTTCGCAAACTGGTTACAACCATGGGTTCGACAGAATTGGATTTGAAAAGATTTGTCTGGGAAGTCTTCTGGAAGCTAAAGAGCCCCTGGAGAAAAGGCAGGACTCCACTGAAGTTTCCAGGGTTCTCCTGCCTCACTTTTCTCACTTCCATTATGAGGACGGCAGATAAGCTGAGCTTAATTGCCAACAGATGCTATTCTTCTTTGGGGTAAAGAGAGCATTAATGCTACTCAAACCAGCTATTCTCAACTGTGTTGGAATACTTCCACTGTTTTGCAGCATCCAACAAAGACAATTGGTTTTCCTCTGACGTACACATGAAGATTCTCTGACTTGGGCCAACTTCCACATTTAAAGTGAAAACACAGACAATCAAGGGCCTAGATGATGACAACTAAATCAAAGGGATGGCTGAAGACAGGACAAGACAAGCTTAACATAATTTAGTTGCTTGCTTTGCACATTGAAATAGTTTTTTCCTCTGGCTTTTACTGGGGTTCCATGTGTCCTCACATGATTTCTCTGTCAGTAAGCTGGGACAGTCCCATCCTAATCATATGCTGGGACTGGGACTAAGGAAATGAAGAGAACAGAGCTTCATTTTTGAATCTTGCAATGCCAATCTTAGTCCTCATACTTTACTTTCAGCCACGCTCTCTTGTTCCAGCCTCCCTGCATTGCATCCTGTCTTTGTCCCTTTCTCCATCTGCTACACACTTCTCAGAGGCCATATACAATATTTTCATCCAACAATCCAGACCAGGCATCCCTGAGCAGTCTACCAGATGCCCTCAATTTTTTTTTTTTTCTCACACCCTTCTCAGTCACTCTTCCTGCCCTGCAGTCACCTGACATGGCCGCCCACCTCCTCACCTGCATCTCATTTGCTTGCAAGCCCTGCAGATACTTAACCGGCCCATTTCCACTCGTACTCAACAAGTATGTCCCCAGTTGCTATGTTAGCTTTCTTGCCTTGTGTTTTTACTTTTTGAGCTCCTGTAACCTGAACCTGAACTATAACCTGGACCTGCACCTGCCTACCTGATTGCCTCCCTGCACGAGCATGTACTCCTTCTGTAACAATAAATACCTGGAGTCAACCTGCTGCCTCCTCTTCCTGAATTTGTCTCCTGTTCTCGCTGCCCAACCATGACATGCACCCCTCCTGCACAAAGGGTTTGACTTTTGTAATACTTTAAAGCCTATGAACACATTGTAAAATTTACATCTAAGTACTCACAGTTTTCATTTTGCTGCCTCAGTTTAGACTTTATTTTGTTTTACTTTACTGAATGTGGGCCTTGTGGACATGATTTTACTGTTTGCTTGGCCAATACTCTGCCTGTCACCTTTGACCTCCTCTGGAACACTAAATGCTTTTCTTGTCTTACCATGCGAAACAAGGCTGAAATAACAACGCGTCTCTTCCACTCGGGGGGCATGTAAGAAAATGGCACACAACCTGGAGTGAACAATAGTATGTGCACTCAGAGCACCTCTCAGAGCATTCCCTGAGCAGAATGCTCCACCGCTGTGACCAAGCCCTAAAGTGAGTGCTGGACTCTTCTGAGGCATGAAATAATAATAACATCCCACTTCCGTCTCCCTGCTAGAGAGGTGGGGAGGAGAGTATATGAGGGCCTTCAATTGTCACCGTTCACTAGAGACGTACCAGTATCCCTGAGACTTTAATGGGAAAGACAATAGGGCTGGCCTAAAAAGGCTTCCCATTAAAATTTAATCAGAGACTTTTGTCTCTCACTTTATGTGACGATGTGTGTGTTTGTTAGCGTGTGTGCATGCGTGTGTGTGTGTGTGTGTGTGTGTGTGTGTGTGAGAGTGTAAACGATTATAGGGACAGGTAACAGCACTCACAGCCCATCTTCATCCCCTCTTGTGTTGTTTGTTTGAAGTTCATCCCTTTCCTGTACCTTGGGAGAGTTATTTCATTTTCTCCCAGGTGTGTCACTATCCTCCTTTAACCACCCAACCACACGGCAACTGCTCGAAAAAATGTTAAGGGTAAATTGGATTAACACCACGGTCTATGGTCTGGGCACTTAACAAACACAGATGCACTTAAGGGAGCCCACAGAATGATTTGTGACTGAACAAAGAACTGGAGAGATGGAGCCTAGGCATGACCACAGGACTGGTGTAATATGTCATCTACCGGAAGAGCCATCAGCTCAGCCTACTGGAAAAGGGCTAAACTCCCAAGTGCTGAAGGTAAATTTTATAGTGTCATGTGCCTCTGTCCTACTTTTGTGGCTCAGGCAAACATTTCTTTTTGTCATCAATCACAAGGCTTTTGCCAAGTTGGAGGCAACTGTTTTGCTTGCAGTTTTGTATTCCTTTTAATAAAGAGAGTTTAGGTGGAAGAAACCTCCATGGACTCAATTTAACTACACAGGTGAGCTGCAACTGAAAATTTGTTTTTGGAGCAACAAAAGTTGCCTCATCCTTGAGTCTTGAATTTGTCGGTTTTTAGATTATGTGATGATCACTTACAGTTTTTTAGATTTTTAGATTTTTATCATTCATGTTCTTCTGTGGCAACCAGTGCAACAAATCAATAGCAGAGGTTAACTTATCAGTATGATAAACGTGTTGGCTTACAGTAGGGAGGCCTGACCCAAATAAACCTTGAATAAATTCTAATATTATGCAGCTGTGGCCTGTTGCAGTGGAAGGATTTAGAAAAGAAATGGGCTCATTACTCTTACTCTCTCCTTCCCTGTCTATCTATCAAGTTGTAGGTGTGTTTAGAGAATGTATAATTGCATATGATTGTGTCAACCAGTTCTATTATCATTCGGATGTTTTAAATGGATAATTAGAGGGAACACTGTATCAACTCCAGAGGGTTAAAGGGCTGAAATGCAAATGCTCTTAGATACTAGCTTTGAATAGATGATTAAGTGATTTTCTGCAAACTGAATATGAGGTTTAATTTACACTGATATATGTTTGTTTTTATACATTCTAGCAAAATATGGATTTGCCACTTATCCCTGCATTTTTTGTATCTTTAATTGTATTTTATTTTCTTCATAATTTACAAAAAAAATAGCTATTCATAAATGCTAATGCATCAGGGTCATATCAGTTTCGTTTGGTGACATTTCATCGAGAGGCTTAAGCATTGATTACCTCTCTAGCATTGTAATTGTTTCTTCAAGGTACTGTGATCCTGTGTGCAAGTGAAGTTCCATGTATGGATTTCTCTCCAATTAAGGTTGGAATTATTCACAGGGGGGCTCACCCTTGACGGGCCTGCAAACAATGACATAACATTGGAAAAACATTTTTGAACCAATCGATGAGAAACAACCAAATAATGTTGGCTGAATGATAAACAGCTCTTCTCCATGGATCTCCACCAGCAGGCTCTTAAGAGGTCTGACGTCAAGTAGAGTGACACACACACCCACACACACTGAACAGGCCTGATCTTGTAGTCTCGGAGGCAGCTCGTTCTGCAAGGATTCTGCACCACCTGGAGATGGAGCATAAGCAGGTAGGGAGTCGAGACCTATGGGGAACACTGTTCCAAAGGAATGGCTTTATGGAAATGAGGGTTAAAAGGAGCATCGTCCGTCCTCTGATAGGGAGTCTATGAAGCGCTGACACATGCATCCCCCCGCCACCCTCCAACATGAAACCATGTTATATGAGAGGGGGTCACCGTTCACCCTAATCACGGCCGTGACATGACATGCTGTAGGTTGCCCCTCAGTGTTAAATATTTATGTCAGCACTGCCGTATTGCCTTGATGGCTGTCAAGACTTTGACACATGCTCTCTCTCTTTTGCTATCTCTCTCTCTCTCTCTCTCTCTCTCTCTCTCTCTCTCTCTCTCTTTCTGTTTCCATTAAAATTCAACCAAAACAGGAAAACAGCAGAAAAATACAAAAACAAAAAGACATAAGCTTAAGGTAGAGGTTTTTATGCATGTATGGATATTGGCTACTTGTGCAGTAAAGAATCTGTTGGGTTGCATGCAGGTGTAGAGATGCTAGCAGGGTCCCATTGCCAATAAACAAATTCCTTTGTATCAGATCAGCGCCTTAAGTACATGTGAAAATTGTAGGCAGTGTTGGAGGCATTTGGAATACTTGTACCGAAACTGCCCTTCAATTCACTGAACTCTGTGCACAACATAAACATAAAGCTAACACTTGACTTTATGTTCTTGCTTGATTAACTTCCTTTGTTTAGCTAGGAGTGATTTCCATCACATGACCCCATCGAAAAGATTTTGGGGGTGACTGAGATCACTGGAGACAGTGTTCTCCTCCTCTGGTCTTGCTGGCTCCCCCATGATAGGTGTCAAAGATATTCTAATGAATGTCAGAGTACATTTCAGGGGGCCATGCTCCGTACAAACCACTGGAGTGGCCCATCTTATGGGGCTGCCAAACCCCCTCCACTCTCAGCTCCCCACCACCCTCTTCATGTTCAAGAGGGTTAAGAAGATTAATCAATGTCAATGTCTTTTCCCTTTTGAAGCCAATAAGGTGCACACTGTCTGGCCATGCCCAACAGAACATCACTTTGTTCCGTCGCACAGCCGCCCCTTTGCTGCCCTCACTGACCCCCCAGCAGTCCCACTTGTCAAAGTCAAGGGGCGTTTGGCGTTTGGTAGAGACTGGCCTTCCGGATAGCACTCAGCTCCGCCCTGCTTGACCTATTCTCTGATATTTGACCACTCGGTTGCAAGACACTTGCTCTTTCGAGCTGAAATGTCACTGGGGCATCTTGTCAGCTCACAGACACCTCAGCCTGACAAGCGATTTTACTTTGGTGTGCTACAAGGCAGAAAATACAGGGCCTTGGCCTTGACGCACACAAACTGTCAGCTAGCCAGCAGGGCTACTTTATACTGACTTACTGGCCCAGCGTTAAGACACGGGAAATGTTAATAAAACGTACTGCTAGGGCATTATGTCCATGTCTGTAAAATCATATTGGCCACGCATGAGAAATAAAATTTGGATTCTCATGTTCTCAGGTTAAAACAACATTAGTTGAAAGAGTATACAAACCTAATTGGGCTTTTTGGTTTAATTAATATGATAAAAAAAACAAGCCTAACATAACTGGTAGCTTGGTAGCATGATGCACATGGCACAAAAGGTCAACTGATAACCTTTGACTTCCTCTGCAATGAGTTTCTACCTCCTTTTGCATTTTGTTACATTTCACCCTCTCCTCTTCATCCTCTCTTATCTTGTCATTTCAACCCCCCTCTTGTCTATTCACCTTTAGGGTTTTTTACCAAATCAGCATGTTCTTCAGTTAAATGAGGGAAAGCACACTCCTCTCCCCTTTCTTTGACCGCCAGTGGCATTGCAGCATGAAAGAGAAGGATGGGGATTGGAAGTAGCAGTCACATCATTTCTGGTTTGCGCAACCTGCTCAAAGTTTGCAACTAAATGCTTGTCTTCAGTCGAGCTGACAGGGGAGAAGTGGGCGCTCAGTGAACCATGGCCGGGCTGCCATGAAATGACAGGAATCATTGGCATACATTTCAAACAGCCTCGCGCTATCCTATTAAAGTGCCACATCCCCACTTTAAAACAGACAAGAAGGAATCCGCTTTGATAGATAGAGACTAAAATGGCTTATTGATTTTCTCACCCCTTTTTCTTTGTTAGGAACTTTTAAAAATTAGACCCCAAACTTATCTTCTTTTTTTTTTTAATTACAACAGATTGGAAAAATAAGAAAGGTGGTCTCTTGTGACATTACAGCTTCTATGTAATCACATTCAATGAAATGCTAAAATGTTATGTAATTAAAGAAATACCGCAGCACACTATATTTACTATGGATTTTACTGCGATTAAAGAATAAAATTATTAAATATTGGGCAGTAGAATAAAAAAGTATAGTACAACCTTGTTATTAATAATGATTGTGTGATGAAAAAAATATGTAAGAATGTTAAAGTTATATAAAGGTGTTTCACAAGTTATTTTTTATTTTTTGTACTTGAACATTGTTGTGTGGTACTTTGTGTAAACTTTCAGTAATGTTTTAGCTTTGGTTTAAATTTTAAGTAGATAATGATTTTTAATTATGTCACAATTCATTAATTCACTTAAAGACAAAGACTGGTCCAGCATGTTAAACTAATAATAAAATTAATTAACTGCTCATTAGAACAACTTCTAAAAATATCTGAGAGTTTTCTATGTTTGTTATGACCAATAAAGAGCATAATCAGGTAATTATGACGACTCATCTAATTGGAATTATCTTAATGGTCTACTGTGATTACTGTAATTTGTTGTTGACTGAAATGTTTCATGAACAGACCAAATAGATATTCTGCATACTTAAGTGAATTTACTTTTTATAATTCATTGCTGTTTCTACGAATATCTGAATTATAAAAAAAAATGAAAAGAATAAAGAGCTGGCAAGGAAAATGTATTGTATAACAGGGGCACCGTTCACAACTTGGCTGCTCATAGCCTTTTAACTTAACTGCTTGCCTTGACTCTTTATAGAACATTTAACCCATTATGATGGAGGAAGTAAGGAGACGTAATGGTCCTTTAAGCAGTTTACAAAGCTGTTAGTAGAAGAGTATGGAGTCATAAAGAAGAATCAGACGGGGGCGAACATTTGGACAATGGTAGAAATGTTTAATGAATTAGATTTTATAAGTGTATCTGATTGCATTAAGTTGATACTCAGGTTTTAGCTGATACTCGTGAGGTTAAGACTGTAAGAATAACTGCACAGTTAATATGAAACGCTCAGTGAGTGCTAAAGACCAATTAGAGGACTTTTCCAATGAAGCTCATCCAACTGTTTTGTTTAAAAGAATATTCCTAGGATCACTCTCACCTTTAAAATTCAGCAATGTGGTTCGCTGAGATGTGTTACTTCATAAATATTGTACTGATAATCAAATTAACATAATTATTTCAGAGCTGCCTGAGGCAAGTGGTGGTTCATTCAGTGTCAAAAGGCTTGTGTCTAGCTGCGGGGTTGGATCTGATCAGTAATATCCCAAACATCCTAATAAAATCAACCACCTAAATTTTGATAAAAAATACATTGAATTAATTCATTCATGACTTTTTGGCTAAATTGAAAATTTAGGAACACCTTGACACAGAGCATGCAGGCTTAAACTTGGGGGCAGACCTCTGAGTGCCTGTTCTATGTTTCTGCACTGTCTGATACAAATAGGAATCCACAGGATTAGCCTAATCGGTGGCTGTGGCCAGACAAAGTCCTAACAACCTTGTCAAATGCTTTGTGCCTTTCAGAATAGAGACTGTGTTCTGGCCCATCAGTTTCATAAGGCCTACATTATGGATCGTTGAGTATGTTGAGACACCCATAGCAGGGGATCTGCTGCCATGCCTGATTCCCACACAACTCATCACAAATATTACATCAGTGGACATAACATGGTGTAAAACACAATGATCTCTGTGCCACGGCCATATTCCTCTCATCTATCATTCAATCGTCTCTAATTAGGGTCTTTTTTGTCGTACTGAGAGAGGGGCACGGAGTAGCACTTCTGGGGGTGTGAATGGTACAAAAGAAAAGGGTCTCATTTCCATCTGACAGTGTGATGGAGATTGAATGTGAGCTTTAGGAAGATAAATGGGCATCCCCGCAACCCTCCGACACTATCTGCAAAGCTGCTTTATAGCCCTCCCCAGGGAATCGCTTATGGTGAATATTTGGGGCCTCTTTCGTTAAGTTCTGGTTAGGTTTGTCAATAACTTGTCAGGTCCCCCACGCATTGCCTTTAAATTAGTGAATACATTGAGGGAAACCAGTGAAAATGAGGAAAATACAGTCAATATTATTAGTGTTCAATTAGGGTCTTGGAGCTAGAGAAGAAATGGTTGTGTTTGAATTTTATCTTGTAAAATAAAACAACAATATTAAGATTCTAAACCGATTGTTTGGCATTTAAACTTGAGTCTAATAAAAAGCAATCAATCATGACATTGATCATTTTGTATGTGATCACTGGATAAAAAATGTCAAATTGTATTTATGTATTTTTATATATATTTTCTTGTAAAATGACAAGATTTTTTTAAATGAAGATAGGATTAGTTTTTGACTTTATTGCTACAAATGATCTTGTAAAAGGGTTTCATAACAACTTAATGATATTTCTAATCAAATTGATTATGCACCATAAACTTCAAAAAAACGGACATATTTCCTTGGATATAAATATTGTTAAAGAAATCCCACTAAACATGACTTATAATTTCAATGATTGCAATTTTTAATTGCCATTACAATATGAGAAAACTTCACAAGATTCTTTAACCTGAGACAAGGTAATTATTTGATTCACTTTAAAATAATCTTCATCTGTGATAGAATGTGGGCGTGCACCAGAGGGGATGAGTGAATGTAATTGGATGTACGTGTCAGTGCATGTAGTGTGGTATGTGCATGTGTGTGTGCGTGGGAGTGTGCGTGTGTGTGTGTGTGTGTGTATGCAGGGAGGGGTCGGTCTCTCTCCCTAACAGCCCCAGCGGCCCTGCTTTAGGCCCGGTGACAGGGCTCTGTCTCTCAGCCACACTTGACTGGGTCCCGCTGACACTCAACTGTCAAGCCGGCGAGCCCTCAACCACCGCCCTAACATGCTCTACAGCTTCACCCAATTAACTTGCTTTCACTTGACATCGCGGCAAAGAGCTTCATAATAGGTGGTCAAGGTGCAGTGTGTCTGCTTTCGCCCCTCGCTGACGACTAGCAGTCCGCATACACACACGTTCAAGCGTTGCCCCCTCCTTCCGCCCCCCTCCACTGCCTCTCAATGCCTTTGTGCCTCTGTAGGTCTAGCAGGCCTCCCTTGGCTGCCTCTGCCTGCTCACTGCACTGTGACAGCAGGAGACCATTGATCCAGGAGAGGGGGCTGCAGTGGGGTACAAACAGTCTTGCACGAAAAACTACGTACGCTAATCTTACCGGACGCTACTTATTCCTCTCACTATAAAATACAAAGCTAAATATGCAGATATTCCAATCTGTGTGCATCAGTGCTTGCATGAACGCTTGCGAGCAGGTGTTAACATGCGTCCATGCATGCTTTGCTCTTTGGTACGCATATGTGCATGATACTAGTGTGTATTTCCAAATGGGACTGCGCAAGTGTGTGTGTGTGTGCGCGTGTGTGTTTGTGAAGCATTGTGTGGCTATCTCAAGCTCTCTCTCTGTTAGACATTCAGTAAGTTGGACACCAAGCCAGACTGGGTGAAGGGAGGAAAGCGATTTGACCCCCGACAGCGCGTTTGGGGAAGAGGGTCTTGAAGCATGTCAGCTCTGCTCAGGCTCCACTTCCCCTCTGTGTCCTTCCTATTTTTTCCCTGGTGCCAGGCCCAAACTTTGAAAACATCCACCTTAATAGGACCTAGTCAGCGAGAGCTACTCTTCCGTCTATCAAACTGTGATCCGAGGTGTCAGCCTGGACCGGCTTTGACAGAATGTCTCCAAACGAACAGTACAATGGTGTTTCCCTCCCCAGCACTCGGCTACTCTAGTGTAGCCCCTTGGCTGCCTGGGCTCTCCATTTCACTACACCAACTCTCCCTCAGTTCGAATGCTTGATTTCACCTCATAGAACACCTTGCAACAGTGGATTGACTGACAGCCACAAGCCAGCCTAATTGTCTTCTTTCCCAATTTAGAGCACATTGGAACGCTTCAGTCTTATTTCCCTTCATAAGGAGATAAACTTTTACCTGAAGATGGAGGAAATGGAAAGTAGCTCATCATTGTTTTTTTAATCACGATTTCCTTTTCAATCAGGTACTATGGTTTTGGCAAAAAACAGCGGTGGTAAAAGTGAAAAGAGGACTTTATGAAGCTGGCATTGTATATTTCTGAATTTTATGTCGAGTTGTTATAGAATTTAGGAGCTCAAGTTTAATGTGCCTGCAGTGATTTGACCCAAAACTAATGCCTCCTATCCCAAACTCCAATCCGTATATGTACAGAAAATAAATACCGGGCTTAAATTCCCACTACATAACAATCCCACTCCATCCATTCTTTACTCTGCCCAAAATAATACAATTCAAAGCTGTCAGGCCCTATGGCATCCCAAATTTGAACAGCATCGATCGAGGATATTGACCATTCACCAGATGCAACTCCCTGTGTCTTAACACAGTGTGCTGAAATTATATCTGCCCTTCCTATTAAACAAAAGGCTTCCCAGTGGTCCACATTACCGCATGATAAGTAAAAACAAATATGAGAGGTGAAAATTAACATTAGTAACTATGAGACATGCATAAATTTGCACTGCTTGCAATACCCAAATGGAAATTACTGAAATGTTAATGAAGATAAGTATTCCATGCAATTACACCATCTCATTTTGTTTGGACTTTGTAACACTTAATACTCCTGAACCTTTAAATCTTCAATGCTGTGCCTCTAGGCATCCTGCTCACTGTAGACATCCACTGAAAAGACTGAGAGAGTAAAATAAGAGAGCGAGGGAGCTGACTGTTGCTGAGGCCTAAGCATTGTTTGGTTTGGTGATCTGATTGTGCTGTTGAGTTTTAACTTTCAATACAAAGTCCGGGCAGCATTAGAGTATGCTTGAACTGCCAGAATCTCTCTGATGACTTCCACAGCTGAGGCTTTGTCCAATAAATTAAAAATAACAGAGTCAGCTATGTGTGAATCAGAGCTTCTTTTGCAATGCAGACCATTTTAGGGAAGGGAAAATAAAGTCCTTTCTTAAGGCCCAGAGTCGAGGAGAGCAACTGGAGAATAGGCATGTGGTTTAATCCAGAGTTTCGCAGCACACCTGAGCTGCAGTGTAGTTCTGGTGCTGGTCTCTCCACTTTTCTCAACCAAGTGTGCCTCTCTGGCCCCTTTGGCTGTCAGTGTAGTTTGTCATTCAAATTGTATGAAACTACTGTGGATTACCATGAGGAGGGCAAACTGCAAACTGCACTCCTGTTACACACTGTAGCCTCTTAAAAGCACTATTTGAAGTTGTTTTCTCAGTGTGTGTGTGTGTGTGTGTGTGTGTGTGTGTGTGTGTGTGTGTGTGTGTGTGTGTGTGTGTGCTGGTGCGCGCGCGTGTGTGTCTCCCACTTGGCTGTGCTGGT
>JAQMCX010000043.1:2135991-2157179 GCA_029814765.1 Acanthurus leucopareius | reverse complement strand
AAACTCCTGCGACCAACTTCCTGAGGATCTACAGAGAAAAGTTCATGTTAAACTCTGCCATCTTTTATTCACACACAGACACACACACACACACGTATATGTGCACACACACACATGCACACACTAAAGAACAAGCCGGTCCCAAGGACACTCATGCGGTTTCACATCTAGTCAACCACCCAAACAGACCGTTTTGGTCTTCCAGTTCACTTTAACATCCATATCCTCAAAGAGAGCACTGGCACAATATTATTAACACTTAATCATTTCCTCCGACCTAAATGATTTCTTTATGGTGCTGTGGAAACAGCAGCCAGAGTCATGAATTGGGTTTTAATCTGGCTGGATGTCAGAAGTGTCTTCAGCGAGCACATGGACACACACACACACAGAGGCAAATGCAATAGCACATATAATAGCGGCACAATGAAATATGCTTCTTACAGGATATGTATTTGAGTTTCAACTGCATTTTCCCTCCAGCTTTTCACAGACTCAAATATGTAATATGAGTGAACCTTGCTCATACGTATATTAATAATAAAACTGGAACTTAGTGTAAATATTTCTGCATCGCCCCCTCCAGTATTACTCGCCGTTTTATGTTTTATGCTTCAAATTTCATGCCATGGCTGCTTCCTTTAGTGAATTTTCAATTAATATCAGGATAAGCGGTCTGTTCTCAGGAGTACCATTAGAATAAGATAAGTATTTAGCTTCAAGGAAAAAGCCTTTGAAATGAAGCCCTCGCTAAAATGGTAGAAGCAGCAACATATCTGAGAGGGAGAGACTCTTTATTTGTTGGAGCGGGATGTGGCGAGGAACAATTTCAGTAAAGATGTTACATTCATCAGCCTGTGTTCAGTTGTTGTATCGGTGTTTCCCATGAACCATAATGTTCACTTCATCTGTTGTGTTTAATGTAATTGTAGTCCAGCTGAACTCATTGATAAATTCTTCCTTTAAGAAAAATATGAGCATCTTAATAGCTCAACTGTGACTGCGCCGTAACCTTGTTTTCAAGGAAGAAATATTCTGGAAAAGTATTGAGCAAGAGGGAGAGTAAGGAGCAGAGACAGACGGGTGTGAACGGGAAAAAAAGAGGGGGGGGGGCCAGTATTTTAATGCCTGTTGTCACCACGTAATGTCCTCACTACGACAAAATGCTGAACCAGAGAAACAGGAGACGACTTTTATAAAATCCCCCTGCTGCCTCCAACATATCTCGGGGATATTCCAAGAGCAAAAGGTATAAATCTAGGTCTTTCCACATCCAAGTACCTCTCCTGAACACTGAACTCGCACACACTCACACACACATACACACACACACTGTGACGAACAAAGTCCCACAGGACCAATGACTGCAGTTTGAATACATAGTGCACACTACTGGGCCCCTGTTGAGCCAGCCTTGGCCGGGATTTGCTGAGACTAAAATAATATGCTTTCAGCAAGACAAGGTGTTGGTCCTCTTTAAACTGTCCTGTTACCGAGTTAAATTAAGAATGTCAAATCATTTTTACTACTGAAAAACTCAAGAGAATGAGTCACATGTCTCAGTTATTTGCAGGCGGATTAAATCTGCACTAGTCTTGATTATTGTTTAACACAGATGGGGGAGCCAGAGAATCCAATGGCCATTGTTTAGTTAGTTGTCTCCGCTGTTCGCCTGTTGCATTCCATGGTCATGCCATGATTTGTTTTTAATTTACTTTCTCTTCCCACAGCTTACATTTTCTCTCCATCTCTCATCTTGCTACGTGCATGCGGGGCGTGCGCAGACTGTTTGTGAATTAATGTGTGTTCTCATGGATTTATTTATTTGTTTCGGTCAACCACAAGCCGGCGAGCTGAGGAGGAACTGTCATTTTGCGTAAACAGTCGTGAAACGCAAAGGGAGGGGAGCGGGGATAAGACCGAGGGAGGGCAGAGATACAGAGATTTGGTGGAACAAAAGGGAAACAGAGGTATAGCATGTTTGGGGAGAGACAGCGACTTTGCCGCAGCGCCTCGGGGCGCAGCGACGGGCAAAGGCAGCCTCCACCTGGAGCTTGTCGATAGGAATTTAATGTCTGCTCTAATGCCTGAACAGAACAGCAGGAAAAAGGAGGAGGGGGTTAAGGGCATAGGAAATACTCTTCCAATCTTGTTCAAGTCTGTGTGTGACTGTGCTGTTGCTGCCACCTGAGGGACACATTCGAATCCTGCCTCATTCCCCTCCTCAAGTCGCACTCATACACGTCCAGAGACATACAGACAAAAATACCCACAACGGAGCAAACAGTTTCTCATTCGCATACTCGCTGTCTTTGTTGCCTGCCCCTGGGGTCAATTAGGTCGTAGGACCAGGCCTGTCCCCATATGGAGGCTTTTGGTCCCACGCCCAGTTTGATTTCCCCTCAGCCTCCCTGATTAAATCAAGCTGGACATTTCTGTGGAGGTGGGAGAGAGGGAGGGAGAAAAACAAGGGAGGGAGAGAGGAGCTACTGCCAAACTTCAGCAAGCAGCGACACACTGTTCCAGACAAGCCACACAAAATTTGTCCTCCTGTGTCTGCGTCCATCTTTCCCTCCCTCGCTTATGTTCCTTCTTTTTTTTTATTCTTCAAAGCATTCCAGGCTTGAAAAAAATGAATTAATGTATATACTATATGACTCAGGGAAGCAAAAATGTCATCTGCAGTGGAAGGGAATGGCAAAGTCTTTAAAAGGGACATAAATCTAAATTAGCCCGAAGCACGTGGTGAAAGGACTCAGCAGTTGCTAACACATTCATGGTCACCAAGCTGGGTGACGCAGCAGGGGTGCAAGAATGCGGGACATAATCTGCCAGCTGGCTACAGACTGCAGGACATTCAGCAAACTGTGCTCAAGTGTCCAGTCCAATACTCTGACTTCATGCTATGTCATTTTAGGTATTTTTATGGATTACAGGATATTTTTTCATGGACATCTGCTGCCACATACGTAATAATGTTGATAATCAACATAAGCAACAGCTAAAGGGATCCATTTATCTAGTTTTGTTTGTCTGGAAAGTCCATCAAACAGACCCGATGTAACGTCGAGGAAAGATGAGTCAGATATGTGAGGTCTTGTGGGAATGTAGACAACAACAGGCAGGACTAGCCCAGTAGTGCCCAGTGTCTCAAGATGATGACATCATGACATAGTGAGTAGGAGGTAAAGAGCAGAACAATAATCATTCATCCCCATCAACCTCTGGCTCTGTTACACAAACCCTCATTGATCTTCCTTCCCACTTTCTGACAGCCACACAGGAATAAACAACGAGATAATGCTGCTAATGCACACATACCTGGATACTGTGAAATATCACACACTTTTGTCTTGTTCTCAAGCACACACACACACACACACACACACACAGATCAAGAAAAGTGCATGCAGATGTCAACGCAACGGGATATTTGCAAGCGGATGCAATGGTATGTATATGCATGAAAATCTATGGGTCGGTGTGTGCGACTGCAGAGATAAGATCGAATTGTAAACAGCCTCTCATTGTCTGGCTGTTTTTTTACTCGAGAGTCCTTAAACCAATTTACACACCAACTCCTTCCACCTCTTCACATACAGCCCCATGATGTTTAAATTAGGTGGGGTTGGGGGGGGGCGTGTAAAGAGAGAGAGAAAGAGAAAAAAAAAAGTTTCCTGAACATAGTAGAAAATTATTTTCTCTGGACAGTTTTAAGAGTCGACATCCTGTGCTGGAGTTCTCTAATCATCACCAGCGCAATTTACAATCAGAACACACAGCAAGCCAGTTCAGACCAGCTCATCTGTTGACTTTGGCCCCAGCTGAGCTCTGCGTCCTGCTCTGTGTGTGTGTGTCTGTGTGGGCCAGTCTGCGTGCTGTTGCCATTTGAGACTTGGGTGACTCGGCACTGGGCCTTGACAAGGGCGGGGTGAACCTCTGTGGGACTGAGGCGACCGCACACATGCACATGTTCCCGCTCTCTCTTTCATACACATTTGCATGCTGCTCTTTTTTTTTTTTTTTTTTTTTTGCGCAGAGGCACACACCATAAAAAGTCTGCTGAACAAACATGGAAATGCACTTGAGCACATATGCGTGCATAAGTAAGATTTGGGCATAATTGAGCACATGATAAACACAGATATGCACGCCACCAGGAGACCACTGCCGAACGAGCAGATGTACCGCAAAAATTTGCACACACACACATACATACTGTATATATAATTCTATACATACATACAGAAAAGAAAAACTGCCCCCTCTGCATATCTATATGAATTCCTAATGCACGGCCCTTGTGTACCTCTGTGTGTGTGCATGTGTGTGTCACTCAGGATGCTCTCCCACCCACAGTTCCCTTGGCCGGCCTCCACCAAGCCCGAGCCCAGTGCGGTGCTGCTGCCTTGCCGCAGGGCTGAACACAGCTCACTGTGTGTCTGCCCCCTCACAGCCCCAGACTGTCCCGACCAATGTGCTTCTGATTAGGTGGCTTAATTACAGCTGTAAAAACAATGTTGATATAAGCCTCAAAATTGCAGTGTGTCAGATACTATTAGCCAACCTTGGACCCGAGCCATTGTTATCCAACTCCTCCAGCGACCCTCCCCACCTCCCCCTCACTCCTTCCCCCTGGCTCCTCCCAATACTTTAACCCACCCTTATGATTTTTTTTTCTCTCCCCTTCACATTTTCTTCACTCTTTCATGTCAAGAGGCTGCAACACAGGCAAACTCTGAGAGGTCAAATGGCCTGCAAATAAACAGCAGTGGTGTGCACATTGACCTTGATCTAGCCAGGAAAGTCAGAGAAACCTCAAGGGAACGCCAAAATGTTAAAAACACATGCCAAAATTTCAAAAAAAAGAAAGAAAAACTTCCACTTTAGCCGATCAGGTGTAAATTACACTGCATTTTTTATTTGGCTCTTTAGCCTGGGGTGCTTGACTTTTAAGTGGCTGTTCAAAATAAGGGCCTCTGGCTCTGTGGCAAACATTGCGAGGCGGTGAAGGCTCCCAGGGAGGGGAGGTCAGACAGTCTGGGACGGGACACAAGGCTGTGTGTTGGGCTCTTTGTGTTTCAGTGACAGTGACTAAGGAGCGGGAGTGCGAAGTATGCCAGAAGTTTGGTCCAGGGAAAACTCAGCAACACCGTTGAGTGGAGGCAAGGAAGAAAAGCAAAGTAAAAACCTCAAGCATGCAAATCCTGGGTGGTCCAATCTTTGGACCGGTCTAAGAGAAAGTCCCCTTTCTCGTCTGTCTCCATGCTTGAGGCGGCTTCGACATCAATTCTCCTGAGGACCAGGTGTTGTGGATGAACTGCGAACATTCATCAGGCTCCCTTACAGCTAATCAGCTGAGTTAAGACAACAGGCACTGGAGGGACCAAAGGGTGATGGTAGAATTAGACAAAAAGGCAGCAGGTTGAGGGACTTGCCAAGTTGTATTTCAAAACTCTGCTGGCCTCCATTGTGGCCTACCATGGCAGCTGGCACTTCAAGGCTTTTTTTTTTTTTTTCAAATGCCAGGGTCCCAAAAATTACTTTGCCAAGTAAAGTGAGAAGGACTGAAACAAAAGTGAGGAAGCTAACTACGAGGCCTGTATTGATTCTTGCGGGACGGGCAGGGTGTGTCTCTGCACTTCCCAGTCTTGAAAGGCCGTCTTGTCACTAAAGGTGGAGGCAAACAGTATGCCATTGTCTGAATAATTGATGACTGATTCCTAAGTAATCAGTGTCCTCACAAGACAATGCATTCACTCTCTCCCTGGTGGAGAGAGCGGGCTCCGCCTGTTTTTGTCCCAATGCCTTTAGATGCAAAGGTAAAAGCTTTAATGCACTGAAGCCACTGGAAGTGCTGCCTCTGAAGGACTCCCCCTGGAATCAGCTGGGATGGTGTGTGTCTCTCCTTATGAGGGGGCCTATCAGAGTGGCCTTCCAGTAAAGGGAGAGAGAAAGAGTGAGAGAGAGAGAGAGAGAAAGTAGGAGAGGAAGATAAAGTCATTGAGTGAGTGATGGAGTGAGTGTGCCGGAGCAGGAAGGCGTGTGCATGCATTTAGATGTGCGAGTGTACGCTCGTGTTTGCGCTGTGAAATGTACACTGAGTGTAAAGTTTGTTTAGGTGGCGCGCATAAAAGCGTTTGTGCTCATGTACGAGAGCGTCTCTGCAAGTGCGAGTGTGTGTGTGTGTGTGTGTGAGTGTGTCCTGGAATGTAAAGCCCCTTCCTCTAAACAGGAAAGGAGTACAGTTAATAGCATCACCACCCTTTCCCCTCGTGCAGAACGTTGGCCACAGCAGACGAACTCTAACTGTCAGCCAATCTGATCCTGCCCTGAACTCTTTTCACAGTAAAATCCCACACACCATTTATTTTCCAGAGATTTTCCCCAAATTTGTTCTCTATAAAGGATGTGGTAGGAGACAAAAAACCCCCCCTATAAATCTCTCTGCAACCGATTTTTTTGCTATCTACCAGACATGTGAATGAGGTGACAGAAAAAACGAAAGCAGCACACAATTATGAGAAGGACGAGCTGGCAAACTCTATTACTGCTTATTCAGACAACAGCAGGTAAGTCTGATGTGTCTGTCGCACTGGGACTCTCGCGGGGCCTGTGTGCTGTTACCTTGTGGGCTCCTGAGAATACAAAGACACTTTTTTATCCACTCACACATACTTAAACAAACTGACCTGTTATCAGCGTAAAAAAAGAGAAATCTCCGTGGTCACACATTACAGTGTCCTGAAAAGACACTAAGTGTGATAAAACAGAGAGAGCTCTCATTCCTGTGAATCACACATTATTACATGTACAGTGTAATCACTGCAATTTCTTATTTTTGTCTTGTTTCGGGTGATGTACACTAAAGACTTGTTCTTGAATCAATGCTTTTAAAAATCCTAGCAAAAAAACAATTTCGGTAAACCCTGACTGCATAATTCTTGTAAGGCTGCTTTTTAATCCTCATTACTTTTATGGCACCAAAATGAATTTGTAGCACTGAGTATCAAAAACTGTCTTGTATCAAAAACTGGAATCAAATCCACATATCCATTTTAGCTCTTCTTTATGTTTTACTTTAATCAGGTATTTCATGATTAAAAGTTACACTTTTGACTGGATTTTATTCAGGCAATGTCTTGAGCAGCCGCTTGTGTTTGGAAACATTTGAGTGAGGGATTAAATATTATTATTAAATGGCTGAAACAATAAGTCTGAGACTGAATCATAAGACTGAATCAACAGAAAAATCACCTGCTAATATTGTAATATTTGACTAATTATTTAAGTTAATTTTGAAGCAAAAATGCTGATAATTTAATGGTTCCAACATCTTGAACTTAATAGCTTGTTGCTTTTTTGGCCTGTTATAGTGAACAAGTGTTGGGCTGCGGGTTGGAGAAATATGAAGGTGACCCCTTTCAGATCTTGGAACTTTTATGTATTTTTCTGACGTTTTATTGACAAATAAACAAAGATAAATCTGTAACACAAACAATCAGAAATTGAAGGCTTTGTTTGTTTGTTTGTTTCAGTGCTTCGACACAGGATTCATATTAAAATTAGAATTAAAAATATTAAATACATACCCACCTTAAACTCTTGCTATGTTGTGTTTTAACTTAAACATTTTAGTGTATCATAAGTGAACTTATCTTGAAATCATTATAGCAATTCAAAAAACAGAAACAACTCTTAATCTGTTTTAAGATCATTTGTAGTTTTAGTGGTAGAAAACATTACAGTTAAGTCCAGGTCACAGTGAAGCTCACGGCCGTCGTGAGGTAAATGTAGTTACAGTAAAAAGTGCACACACAGTTTCATTTTGTCTGCTAAAATTGTTTGTAGGGAGGCAGAAAGATCATTTCAATATCAAAGGCACATATTCACTTAATTTGCATTAAACAGGGGAGGGTTGGCGCACGTTTGGAGCTAAGAGGAGGTCCTTATCCCAATCAATCAAGACATGTTACTTGTGCAAAATCACATAATTAAAAAATGCACAAATATCATATCTTTTCAAAAATATCCAATTATGATTTCTTTTTATCCCCCAACACATGCCTCTCCTGTTTTCATTATGTTGTGACAGTAAAGTGAAACATTATTTAATATTTAGTGATGAAACAGGCAAGAAACTCTCTCCTCCAACTCGTGCTCCAGAAATGAAATTGAGGAGACAGTGAGACTCTCACAGAAATATGCTGAAAGTGTCAATGCTTCTGCTTGAATATGGCAAAATTGCTTATTTTCAGATTCAGCCACATCAAGCAGGTTTTTCTTTTTTTTTTTTTTTTTCCTGGCTGTTTGTAGAAGAGCTTGCATATTCATGGCTCGCCTGTTTTTGAGAACCTGTCACTGAGCCTGTTATATAGCTCTCCCTGCCTTTCTGTTCAGGATGGCTTCAGAGGCAAAAAACACTCCATCAGGCTTAACACTGTCCAGCTGACACAGTCGGGCAGTAAAACTGACAGCCAATAGACTCCGGCCTAGCAAATGAACCCTACATAATGCACCGCTGACACAGGGGTCACTTTCTGTCACTGCCTGTGTATCCACTCATTCATACACGCACGTAGAAAAAGCACATTTACACATCAAAAGGACAATGCGCCCCATATCCTATTGCTTTTAAATACCCATGCACTCACACACACAGGCACACACAGGCACATACAGGCACAGATCATCACTTGCATCCTCCCACTTCTCTCCTTTGGCTGGGTTAAATCCAGCAAAAACCCCCAGCCTTGTATCTGACCTGCCTCCCACCTCAGCAGTAAAAAAGCGAGTGCAGGAAGGAGGAGCCGGTGAGCACTGGGCTGCCCACTTCTCAGACAAGAGCAACTATGGATTTAAGACTTAAACTCGGCTAGTTATAAGGTCAATATAATATTGAAATGCATGGGAATAATTCCCCTTCTGCATGGACAGCTACCTTTATAAGTCTGAAGGATTAATAAAACAACTGGGTGAGTGTTTTCTGCTGCTATGGAAGTTCTCACTGACAGCGTATCCCCCTGTGGCTTCTGAGAAACAGAATAGGTGTTTGATGGGAGATTTATCAGCATGGCTAACACTCAGGTCAAGAGTCCTTCATGTTGAAACCATTCACTGACAACATCGTATGCGACTCTGTGTTTGCGTTTTGTTTTTTTTTTTGTGTGTGTGTGCATGTAGGTATATATTTGCTTTACATGTGAAGACAGCATTGTGTAAGCGGTGTGTGTTATCAATCCAGCTTCCCTCCTCCCACGCTATATGACTGTTGTGTTCCCCCCCCTCCCTCCCAAACCTTCCCTCTTGCTGCACAGCCTCTGTACACGGAGAGCTCTGCACAGTCCCCGTGGAATCTCCCATGTCAGTACATTACCTTATAAGTGGAGGCATTGACTGTGGGGACTCTTTGATACACATTCACATACAGTACAAACACAATTGATCTTCGGCGGAGCACCGAGAGGAGGGGGATGCTGAAGAAAGATCTACACACGTACAGCAGATCACAGGCCTTCTTGTGGAATAAGAACTGTGTGTGCAAGAAGGAACAAAACGCTCCTTTGATAAGGATGTGACAAGAAGCAATCTTTCCCTGGAGCCAGGCGCTGAGCACTGAACACTATCAGCAATCTGGTAAAGGCTCAGAGTGCCAGAGTAAAAATGTAATATTATCCTCTCTGTGCAGCCTCACATCAGGCATAATGCGGCTGAGTGTATTAATTTTACATTTCTTTTTCTTTTTGCATGAGCAGATTTTCCCCTCAGGGATACTAAAATAATGACTCCATCTTTTGACAACATTTGCAGCTCAATTAAAAACAGTTTATGTCAATCTTGCCCTGTGTGGGCGATGCCGGTTCGATATGTACACAGCGGCAGAAGTGGGATGTTGTCATCTACTAGCCATGAAATGTCAGAGACCTTAGGTTGTCATGACAATACACAGGGGCCAAACTTCAGCACTGACTTTCTCTCAAGGCAAAATAAATATTCCATCCAATCTCCGCACTTATTCGTAAAAGGAATTATTTACTCGTTTTATGTTTTTTCAGAGCAGGGGGGAAAAAACATACAAAAATCAGCGAGTGACTAATCGATCCCTCCTCCATTTATATTTAAAATCACTGAAGAGAGGGGCGTTTGTTAGGTTCAAATAAGTACTTTCTCTTAGATGTGGATGCAAGCTCAGACAGCAGTCAATGATATGTTTGAAATAAAAATAAATGAAATGGAGTGTTTTTGCTCTCAGTGAGAGGAGAGTCCTAATGAGAGTGATCACAGATGCCAAGACCGAACACTTCAAACAAAGGCTGCTTGTTCTTTCATACATGAACTGATAAAACCTTTAAAGATATTCACTTTAAAGAAAAACAAAACAAAGAGAGTGACACAGAGAGAAAGAGAGATAGTGGACTTATGTTGTCTGGTGAAGAAAGTCTGAATTAAATAATTACAATCTCTTTGCTATCTTTCTGGGAAATGGCCGTAATTACATAATTTGTAAGCGCAAAAGCAGAGGAATTTACCAAATTACGAACAATAATTTGCTGTAATAATGGGTCTCCCCTCGCACTACTTACCCTGCACCCTCACACTGCTGCATGAAATGCACACCATATTGTAAATGCTTTAGCTGTCCATATTTAGATGAGTTCTGCATATAAACAAGTGAGTGAGTGAAAAGTCCTTCTTGGTCTATTTAAACCCTCCCCCGCAGGCAACAGTATTTACAAGGAAACGGTTATCATTTAGTCTCTGTTGCGGATCAAAATGTCAAGCTCCACAGAGAATCTGAGCAGTGCTGTTAGGGCCAAAAGTGCAGTTTTAGAGCCCCAGGATCTGAGAGAAAAAAATGATTTGCAAATGCCCAAATATGTCTAATTGACCTGAAATATAGCCTGTGTGCAGGAACTGTTTGAAATCAATATGAAGAACGAAAAAGAATATCCTTGAAGAAACATTTCAGAAGATCACACCACATGTCTTTCGGAGCAGCGTTGTAAAGTATGCAAGAATTATGAAAACAATCAAGAAGTCACAAAAGGTCATGTGAATTAAAATTACAACGTTTGCAGCAAATTAAGAGAGAGGAAGAACAGCTGTTTTTCACCTAGCAGACGAGTGCAACAGGAGTACGCTGAGCATTTCTGTAGAGTATATGAATATTCTGTGGATTTGAAAGTCATTGGTGAGTGAATTTACACATAATGTATTCCCTCTGTACTTATTTATTGTGTGTGTTTAGTGAGGTAAATCAATAAGCAGTATTCCAAGCCTTGATTGGATTCACAATTAGCTCTGTAAGAGGCTCCCTGACAGTGGGTATGTTACATTCAGCACAGCCAACCAACCTGATTGTCTTTCCAATCAGACGCCATTCCACGCCGTCCTCTTTGCTGTCCAGGTGCCTTGTGGGTAACGGTGAGGACTGGAGGGAACTTCCTCCCGTGTGCAAGGCGGCCGTGACAGCTCCAAGATGCTCTTTGACCTGAGAGGAAGGGAAAACAACATCAATGGTAATTCCCCTTCAAACACATTAACTGGGATGAACTGGGTCCCAGCGAGCCCCTCTGAGTGGACTCGCATTGATCGCAGAAATCCATGAATAAATTTAGCACTAATTGATTTTTTTCCCTCCTCAGAAAATAAATCTCTAATTCTGTGTAGAGGCAGCGAATGTAACAGATCGTACAACCACCTTCCTTTTTTTTTTTTTTTTTTTAATACGTAGGAAATACATTTTGATTCCTAATTTTCCGAGTTATAGAAATATTCAGTGTCCTGTCACACAAGCTGATCCAGGACGCCTGTTGTTTTCAGCGCGGCCACGCTGTTGAATCATTTTGTAACTTTATAAGGTTCAATAATAAAGTCCACCTTGAGCACAGTTGGTAAACAAACAAAGAGAATGCACTGTGTCAGGATAGCCAATGCAACAAGCCCAGAAATTAACCCATTAGGTCCTCTGGATTTCAGCTATCATTTAATTGCTTTCAGTGGGGATTGAAGTATTAGTTGGAGGGGAAATGTTGTCACATATGCATTTACAAGCGCTCCCCATCCCTTCACCCCGCCAGTCGAAAGAATGATACTGTCAATACTGGAAGAAAAGAGTTGCAAAAGAGTCTAAGCTTAAAGTGTAAAAATTGCATTGATGTTACAAATTAAATGAAGATGTTAAAAAATATGCTCAGACAGTTTTATTCAAGCTAAAAGAGAGAAAATGAGTTAACATGGGCAAACATTTCTTTATTTTTAAAAAGTGTAAGGAAAATTTTCTCACAAGTTATGACCGGAAAAAAAAAAAAAGAAAAAAAGATTGTTAGTGGAATTCGGCTAAATCAGGAAAAGTATCCTCTCTATCTTTAACCAAAAGTATATTATAAAGTATATTTAGAACAAGCTCTATATCCTCAGGACAGGTGGGGTTTTTTAGTGGAGTGCTTATTTTAATCAGACTATACAAAGCTGATTGGAAACACTCTGGAGTATGTCGTTCACAGTTAAATCAATAGATCCTAAAGTTTAGGCTGATCAGATGCTACAGTATTTTATGTAATTTTATGCAATGTCTTTTATTCCCCTTTATTTTACAAATTTATTGCTCCAGCTAAAACTCCCCGCACAGTAAAAAATCTCAGCTTTGAGGATGGAAAATGCATGTTTTTATTCCATGCAGTGATAAAAATGCCAAATCAGAATTTGGGTTTGAATATGGCTGTTTGATCTACAATAGTACATAATAAAAATGGTTAAAAATACCACTTTGTTTATAATAACTGTGGCAGATTTTACTGTATATTTTGGGTTGTCAATTGATATAGTCAGGGTGCTTATTCTTAGTAATGATTGAGGAGTCTTGATTTGTGAAGTTGTAGATTCAGGTATCATACTGCCACCTACTGGCTGACAATTTTCTCAAAGATGTTCTGTCACTCCGAGTGCACTCAAATGAATTCCTCATCATTAAAAATATTCAGTGATTTCAGACAATTTCTGCTTCAGTGACAACTGTGGAAATGAAATATTACTTTTAGTTTTACTTCAATTGATTAATAATATTCTCAGGCATCCACATTAACTAGGAGAGGGAGTGTCCCATGGGTGCCCTTACTAAACATCATGCTCTGGGCCCTTTAAAGTACATGTAGCTGAGGATTTGGTTACGGTCTATCAAGACTCCATTCTCTGACAAATCTCAATTGCTCAGCTATTTAAACAAAAAAAAATGGGGGCCCTGAAATATTCCTTTTTTTTTGTTTGATGGATGAGTTGTTCATATAATGGCTGGGCATTACCTCTGCAAATAAACCAGGCTTGACATTGCCCTGCGCTGCAAACATCTGGGACGCCCCAGAGACAGGATCAAAGGCCCCGTGCGTCCTTGGACTCTATCTGTGCCAAGCATGCACAGCAAGCTAAAGAACAACTATCCAGCGCTTTTCAGTCATCATCATCTGCACTGCCTGCGTTTGTTAGTCATCAGCTATTTCTGTTTAATTTGTTACAGTCATATTCCTCAGTGTTTTCATCATGTTAACAGCAGGATTGAGTGCGGTGCAGCTCGACAATACAGTAAATCAATTTAGGAGCTTATTATCCCACAACAAAAATCATATCTTTAGCTGAGTGGAAACATGGATGTGATGTTGAAAATCAAGTGCTAGACTGATTGATCTCTCTAGCTCTTTTTTTTCCACTGACACGTCACACTGAACAGCATATCAACTCAGCTCTCATCTGTACAGTCCTATTGGGGCCGTGCTGCAACACAATCCACATTACTTGGGATTTGTTTGGAGAGAGCCAGCCAACTGCATAACCTTAATTAGTCAAGCTGTATTCATTCAAGTGATTACGATGCCCTGCACAGTAGTGAAGAGAAGCATCTGTCACTTAAACTCAAATGATTTCTCAATCTCTCCACTCACTGGAATAAATGTATTGTGTGTGTTTGTGTGTGTGTGTATGTGTGTGTCTGTATGTAATACATTGTAATGATGATTTTGTGCCAAAATAAAAAACTTTATTGTCTTTAGGCTGCAAATAACAATTGTTTTTATTATCAATGAGTCTTTTAATTATTTTTCGTTCAATCAATTTGCTGTTTTTTATAACAAAATGTTTTAAAAAATACAAAACAGATCAGCCATAAAAAAGTTTCCAAATTATTCGATTTGATTTTGTCTGTGCAAAAGTACAAAACCCAAAGATATTTAATTACTTTCTTCCTCTGAGGAAAAAAAAGACAACGATCTAAAAAACAGAAATAAGCTGTAAATCAAAGTGAGGCTTAAACCTGCAAAACTTAAAATTTTTCATTGTTTAAAATTATAATAAATGTTGATAATTTTTTTTTATCCTTTTCATTTTCACACTAATCTTGTCCACTTTCGTCTCGTGTTAAATACACTAAGAATGTACAAAGTAAAGTATATCTGCAGCATTCTTTTAATTTTGCCATGACGGAAAAGAACAAAATGAGGTTTATCTGGGACCCCTTTTCCTTCTTTTTTTTTTTTTTTTACAAGGTTCTTGAGTTTCATTGTGTTTGCCATTTCTAAATCTCCCCAAGGCTGTGCATCTGCTGCTCTCCAACGTGCACAACTGGAGAAAAAAAACAGGATGTCACTTTTGTGAACAAGCTGTGTTGGAGAGGAGGGAAAATGACGCAATCATCAGAAAAGTGGTTCGGGTGGTGAGGCAGGGGCCCTTACGAGGGGCAGGTTGCAGGGATCGCCCGCACCTCGGCAGATGTGCCTTGGTGTCACTCCACATCCGCAGCCGAATGAATCACCCAACAGATGTTTAACGTCAAGGCCAGGCTGTCACGTCAGCCAAAAACACACACATGCACGCACAAACACACGGCAGCCATGCAAAGATATGCACACACACACACACACACACACACACACACACACACACACACACACATCGTACAATTTATTACTACATTAGGAAGAGTGGCTCCACAAGGGGTCAGACTAAGGCGCTGATGTTCACCTTGATGTGACTTTGACCAGAAAATAACAAAACAGAGATTTTTCTCTAAACCTATGGAGAAGTGTTTGTAGGGTGGAAAAAAAAAAAAAAACTCCTGTGATGTGCACTAAGAACAAACAACACACTGACTGAAATGTAGTTCTGCTAAAACTCGCTGAGTCTCATGAAATGTTTCTACAGTATAACGCATTTTCAGAAGCTCTGTTTGATCTCTGGCTTGTACCATCTGAAAACAACCCGTCAATATTGAAAGACAGAAGATATTTTAAATTCCACACCAGCACCCTTGATTCCATTTTGTTGTGGGACCCTCTTCGTTTCAGAGTAAAGCTATAGAAAAACCTAACGCGGCTTCTAACCACAGATGTAACTTTTATTGCCTTTTGTTTAAGGGGTTTTTTAGGAGTTGTTTTGGGGTGGGATGACGAAATGCAGCACTACTACAATAAACTGCCAATGCTGTAAAACAGATGTTCTCAAGCTCTGCATTGTCACACTACCATGAGGTACAAACCACATTACCACATGTGAGATTATACTGACGAGAGGAAAATGAGGGTTGAACAAGACGATGGAATTTAATTCTAAACCTTTAACTATATTGTTTCTCTAAAACAGATCCGGTGCCCACTGTCATTTGAGGTGAACCATCACTTAAGGATTTGACAAGTTGTTTTTTTTTTTTTGTTTGTTTTTTTTAACATAATCAATTATTTTGTGTGCCGTGGGTGTTTTTTTTTTTTTTTTTTAAAGTGTACATTGATACCAAGAACATCGAGCATCACTGTGTTAGAAAAGAGCAATTGAAGGTAAGGAGCTTTTAAGAAAGAGTTGCAGGATCTTTGAGAACATTCTTGAGGCCCTTTTCCCCTCTTTTGGAGAAACCTAGGCAGATAAAAGGAAACACTCGGGTGGATTAAAGTGTTCAGAATGTATCAGCATCAAACCACCAGAGTTTTTGCCCTCTACATTTTTCAAACACAGTCAATAGATCTAAATATTTTACTGTGCCCTGGCCGATTTATTGTTTGATGTTTAAAAACTTGTGTGGAATGAAAGAAAATTCATTAAAGAAGATGGCCCCAGAACGAGGCCCTGCGATCAGCTTTGAAAGTCTAGTTTAACTGGGATATTGATCATTCTCTTTCTTCTGTGACAAAGGCCACCAGGGACGCTGGAGGTGTCGGTGGATGAAGGCGCGCTGCCAATAACACCAGACGTGTGTGTGTGTATGTGTGTGTGTGTACACTGTAGGTGAGGCTGGGAATTGCACTACTGACACTGAAAAATCCAATAACTCAAAAATGACCAAAAAAAACATCACGTTCTTGATTTCTGGCAGGTCAAAATAAGATTCAGTGCGCATTCTGGTTTTGATGAAGCAATGTGCATTTGAGGGTTGATTTTCAATCTATACGAGATAGATTAGACATCAGATGCGGCTTTTTGAGGCCACAGAAAATAGAAAAGCAAGACTTTTTTCCTAAAAATCCCTGCATTTTTATCTTTACTCTGATCTCATGGTAAGTTCTTAATCAGAAAATGTCCTGTGTCCTGTCACAACATCAAAAGAGTTGTTCCATTATGGAGTGTGGCTTTTTTGGCTCATTTAATATGCCGAACTTAAACTATTGTAGAAGCAAGTTATGTTATTGGGGTTCAGTTATAAAGTGACTATTCTCATTTGGCTGTCAAATTCTTTGTGAGTCAGAGTTAAACTTTAAAAGATTCCAGCCTGTCTGCAGGTAAAGCTGTACCCTTCATGGTCAATAATTTTCCCAGCAAATTTTATTTCTTAAATCTGCATATGTCTGTCTACACGGTGGTGAGGGAGTCATATCACTCAGCTCTCACTTGGTTGTCTTCTCGAATTAACATTCTTCACATATACGTTGTAAATCAACATTAGTATGAAATTTTGCCAAGAGAAGGATCCCTCCTCCATGGCTCTTTCTTTTTTGTTAAAAAGAGGATTTTTAGAGGAATATTTCCTCACATGATTCAAGGGTCTAAGGACAGAAGGTGCACAGATTGTAAAGGTCCCCGAGGCAAACTGGGATTTTTGATTTTGGACCATATAAATAAAAGCTGACTAGATTTTAAAAAGCAAACTGTATCAAAATAAAAGGCTGTGGCACAAGCTGGCAAAGCAAGAGAGTATTAGCAAGTATTTGAGATATTCTGCACAGAAAAGCAAAGCTTAATCCGCTTGAGTTACTCAAGCTTAGATTGCCCTCAAAGATAATTCCTAAATTTCTGGCAACTATCTTGACATCAGGAGACAGACGAACCACAGCATGATTAATTATATCTGTGAAATATGCAGAGCAAAGAGCTCTTTTCCCAGAGATGTAAAACATATACAAGCAGGATTTGACAACTGTCAGCGGTACTTTGGAGATTGGTCAGACTATTCCGACTGATGCTTTAAGGGTAAAATATAACGACATATCATCAATATATCAGAGTCAGCTGGAGAGGAAACATCTGCAAGTTGTGTCATTTGTAGAATCTCAAAATAAGGCAACATTTTCTGTGAAGATGTAAAACAAGCATCAAATTAAAAATTACATTATTGCATTTATAAGTGGTCCTTCATGTCTGCACACTGAGGTGATTAAACTGTTTTGTTTTTTCACTTAGATTCTGCCACAGGATCCTTAAAAATGTGCAGGGTCCTAAAAAAGTTCAGCCACATTGCTTTCACTTTAAATTACTGCATCTGTCTTTGAAAATGCCTCCTTGATTTGATCAGGCCATTCTGGAAAACTGACCTAAAAAAAGTTTGGAAGAGCTCGCAGAAATATCAGAGTTTCTAACAATGTGGAACAAAATCTTGACTTTTTTTAAAATACCTGATAATTTACAGTACAAATAAATTAAGTCAGAGTGGTCAAGGCAAATGCAGTGTAGTTCATACGAAAAGTTACAGTGTACAGAGAAAGAAAACACTCAGGAACTCAGGAAAACAGCAAAATAATTGCACTTTTTACTTAAAAGGTAATGTTTTAAGAAGATATGTGGGCAGAATGTTTACACATTTATTCTGAATAATGTTTGTATTTGGTTGTGTTAAATGCATTGTTGCCGCCGTTGTGCCTCTGTACAGCGTAACACAAAACATGTCTGCTTTACAGATTAGGCACATTAAAAAAGCAATTTTGCTCACTGCTTGTTTTGCCTTTAAAAAACTGAATCAGTTTTTGGCTCAGCTTTGACTCTTCAACACAGCCAGTTAAAATAAAAAAAATTCCTCTTCATTTTCCAAGCATCCGTTACTGATTTCCACGTTTTCCTGATCTAACCATGACTCTGATCACAATGTCTGTGAGTTTCTGTATGCCAGCTATTGACAGACGAACAGACCTCCCATTATAACATGAACTGGACTAAACCATTGATAGTCACTTGACGGATAAACGCCCCAGTTTGCTGACCGCTGTCTCCAGCAGCTAATGAGATGCATTATTTTGGAGCATTCAAACACTATTACAAAATCCAAGAACAAGTTGTAAGCAGCATTAACACTGCAGAGTCTCGGCTTAAACAGTTTTGTTCCCTGTTTTTCACCCTGATTTTTTTTTATGTAGTTTTTTGACTAAATTCATTATGAATTTAAATCATATGAAGTATTTTTTAAAGATCTACAACCATTTTTCACATAAAATTAATCAAATTGGTTGTTTTTGAATTTACTTTTTACTTCCTCAGTGAAGCAGTGAAAAGGTCTGTCAGCGCTCTGTCCTTCTTTCCAAGCGTGTTAAGTCTCCTTTGAAAAGACACACAGGACACAGCAGGAGGGGAGGTGTGATATTCTCTCTTTTTATTGACTGACATGGCTGATGAGGGCCCATCCTGCACTTTGGCAGGAGGGTAGGCCAGCATGTGGAGGTGGCGCCCATCAGGGTGCGAGGAGGGGACGACATGGTCGTCCTTCATAGATATTCCATGCGTGGCTTTACCCTCAGCTGCCCTGTCAAGGTCTGTGTATGCCCCTCCAAGGGGGCTGAGACAGGGTCATGGATGACACCCGCCTCTATGCCAGACGTGACAGCACAGCTGGGCCGCTTAATGACAGAGGGGCCCGGCCCAGCACACACCTGCCTATCCTGGGCAGGGCAGGCGACCTCACGGGGAGAAAGAGGAGCCGTTGCCACGTTCGACGGACAGATGTTCTGGAGAGAAGACAGCAGAGACAGCTGCACTACAGGGACCCCTCCGTTTTTCTCCTCTCCCCAGTAATTGAAAATCATGTAAAAGGTCAATTGTGTGATACTGCCTGTCCCTCTCTGCAAGTTGTTCCTTTCAGCCAGAACATGACAAAAACAACACTGACTGGATGACAGCTTTCGCCGCAATTACTGCCTATTTAGCTCGGATGTCCATGTAATGACGATATCTGTAAACATGTTTAGTGAATAAATCTGCATACACAAAGAGGTGTGGGCCATCTGTTGGAGGCCATGAATAGGGTTCCCCGAGAGAAACCTAATCATCGGGAACATTACGCAGACACTGTTATGACATTTGGACTCTGAATGAAGGAGGGCTGTAAGAGAGGATGTAAATAACACTGATTCCAAACTCTATCAACATTTGCTGAGGAGCGGGCCCTATCCAGCGAAGAGCCAGCGGGGTACAGGGGGGTCACTGCCTGTCCTGAATACCGACAGAGAGTGACCCTCTCTCCTGGATTCACTCTGATGAGAAGTGGCAAGGTTTTAACCTCTACAGAATTGCTCTCAGTTTGTGGTTGTCTTAAACAGAACCAGCTCCAGAACTGTCACACACCATCAGGCTCTCTGTAACTCAGCAGAGATTTGTAGACCTTCATAGACAAATTAACAATAAAAAAAAAATGGACAAAAAGGACTCATCAGATAACACCAAACAAGGAAATGAGATAAACTTTAGCTAAGGGTTTGGTTTTTGACTGTAAAGTAATAGAACACTGGCAGTGTGTTTGAGAAGTTTTTTTTTTTGCTTGACCTAAATAAACACCAGTTTTATGTGAGCTGGAGAAGGTACAAAAGGGTTTAGATGATCAGACTGTAAAATACAGTATTTAAAGAGATTGTGTCAGTGTTGGACAAAGAAAGGCCTACATAAATGTGACATGTCATCACACATTTAGTTCAATAATCTAAAAGTTTGAAAAAGTTGTTACTTTTAATGAGGAACATCTTAGGGCTCAGCCACAAACATGTGGTTTTGAGGGAACGCTTTAAAATTTTAACAAAAACAAGTGCTGTGACTTGAGTACCAGCACAAACAGGAAGGAAACAATATATTCCATAAACTCCCCCAAATGAGAATGTTATCAATTACACTTGTGTCTGCAGGAAAAACAAAATGAAGCTCTTCAAGATGCATGTTTCTGGTTTGACGGACCGTAACCCCTTGCCAATAACAATGTTACCCGCAATCACGATCCAAACCACACACTCTTGGCACGGCACGCTGTCACAAATTATGTTTTGATTCTGACCAAATGTAACAGCTTCCTGTCTAGTGCTGTTTTCTCTTACTTGTCTGTTTTATTATCTTGAACCAAATGCAAATTAAGGGAGGCCCATTTCACTGCAGAGAGGACTTTGTGCAACAAATCAAAATTGTTAGATCGTGCAGACGACAAACTTGCAGAACAAGCATACAAATCAAGGAATCGATGACTAAAACTTCAGAACTTCAAAGGAGCCGACACCATCTGCGCTCATTAGACCCAATAAAATTTTTACACCTTGTTGTTCCATCCTTGACTTTACTCCAAATTGTCTCTGATGACTAGAAAACAAATATAAAACAGTTATTTCTATCACTCCTGCAACCACGAGGTCTCTTAATTGAAATGTGCAAGAGTGATTGTGTTTGTGTGTGTGCCACTTGTACGGGAGTGTAACTGTGCAACGGCATGTGTGTAGCACACCAGAATGCACATTTCAAAGGCAAGACAGCTCCTGGGCTTGCTGAACTTTTGCTTGTTATCAGGAGCTGAGAGTGAAATGGAGAGAATTGATCTTTTGTCTACTGGAGGTGCACTCCCTTGGGCTGGGCTGCTCGCTTGCTCACTCGCTTGGCTGCCATGCAGAGGGCTCTCTTTCTGGGGGGGGGGGGGGGGGGGGGGGGGGGGGGGGGGGGGGGGGGGGGGGGGGGGGGGGGGGGGGGGGGGCGGGGGGGGG
>JAQMCX010000043.1:2098980-2131969 GCA_029814765.1 Acanthurus leucopareius | reverse complement strand
GTGTGTGTGTGTGTGTGTGTGTGTGTGTGTGTGTGTGTGTGTGTGTGGGTCGGTGGGGCGGATGAGGGGGAAGGTCTAGCAGCAAACATGATAATTTGCAGGTTAGCCAATTTTAGAAGGGTGGATGGCCTGATACCCTTGGTAAGCATCCGAGAGCAGCGGAGAGCAGAGCAGAGCCGTGCAGGAAGATGAATCAAGTTTAATAACAAAGGGATCTAATTGCCCCCCCACCACCAAAACCCCCTCACCCCCCCCACCACCTCAGAACTGAACTCTAATTACGGTGAGAACACAGTGCACTGTCACCCAATATTAAGTTGTTGAAGAGCAGGACGAGATAATCGATAAACACTTTAGTTGTGGAGGGGGAGAGGCGGTGAACAGCGAGGAAGACAGAGAATGAAAAAAAGTAAGACGCCCCTTTCCGTTCAGTGGGAACCGGCAGCACCCAAAGCCCTCCTGGCTCATGAGAGCACCGCTGGGACGGTCCAAGAATGATTGCAGAGCAATAATCCTAGCACCCTCCCCACCCCACCCCTAACACCCCCATACATAGTCACTCAAACGCACACACACACACATACGTACACGTACATGTGAGCATACAGCACAATGTAGAGCCCCCCACCTTCCCAACGGGCTGCCTGAGCACCCGTGCATCTGAGAGGAAAGGTGAACACGGTCACCCTAATTACAGGGGCCCCAGCTCTCTCTCTCACACACACTAACACACACACGCACCAGGCATAACTAAAGACAGGCCAATTAGGGCGAGAGGGAGATAAGGGAAGTTTTATTTGTATACTAATTAAGCCCCTGATGAAATTCAAAAGGGAGGTGGGAAAGGGGATTGGGGGAGGGAGCAGGCGGGTAATTGTGTGTTTGAGGAAAGGTTGCTTTAGGTGCGGTTATCTGAGAAGCACAGCCTTGAGATAGTTGCCCCCTAATCCCATGCTGAGCCCGGGCACTGCGCTGCAAGGTCTCTCACAATTTTATCTGTTCCATATGAAATGGCACTCTGACAGCAAGATCATCAGCAGCAGTTATAGTCTATTTGGTCCTCATTTCAGCTAAACATAAAATAAGTTGTCATGCTAAGGAGACTGTTTTCCTTGTTTTTACCCTGGTTTAAGTTTAGGCTAAAAAAAAGAAAAAAAAAATCTAAATGTCTGCTCACTTATTTGTAAAACAAATTCAGCAGTGATAATATCTGGTAACATGCTTGCAAGTACTGTGTGCTGTCAGGATTACAGAACAGGAACCCAGAAGCAAAAACACCGAAACGCAAAGCAAACGAAACAAAAAACGAGCTTAAATAAAACAAGCTGATTCAAATTCACTTAAACCATGAAAGCAGAAGAAAGGAAATTCAGAAACTAAGGAGAAAATACAGAAAAACAAGTAAAACAACACACCAGGATGACAAGAGGAGCTCAGGCAGGACCAGGAAACAGACGCAGGTCTGGAGGCCAAAACAGACAAACTGACAAAGAGGGGAACAAAGACATGAGACACAGGTGACACACATTAGAGCACAGCAAGCAATCAAGTGGAGGGGGAGGGGCTTGACAGGACAAGGTGTCCAAGAGAAGATGACACAAAAGTTACCAAAATAAAACAGAAAATACTGGGAAACATGAATAACATAACTGCTAGAACTCAGGAAGCCTGGAATATTTGAAGTTATAGCCTCTGATCAATGAAGTATGAAACATCCTGAATTGTCTCCTCATTTTAAATTTTGATCTGTCTTTGTTACCAAGTATCATTAATGTTAAATGTCCAAGTTAAAAAGTAACAGGGGTTTAATTGAGTTTTCGTGGTGTTCCACCACAGACAAAGAAATATAAACCACTGAACCACAGCAGAAAAAATAACTTTCCTCAGAGAAGATCTGCTGTAGCTTTAAGTCACCAATAAATGTGTTGTGGCACAAGATAACGTTGCTCCACATCTGGGTGACAATACATGTGGGTTTCATAACGACTTTCAGCTTATATGCATTAATGCCAACTCAGTGCTTCCTCCTTTTAAATGGCGTGCCACATTTCAGCAGTGGTTTGAAGAAACAAGCCCAGGTTCATAAATTCACTCAGTTCTAGATGAAATCTTCGTTGTTACTGGATCTTGCCATCCGTTTCTGGTGGAATCCCCCTAACACTGTGAGAAAAAGATGGCAGTCAAGGCGAGAGTCAGTTTGAGTGATAAGAGTTGTAGTGTCAAAAATGTGTCTTCTGCAGTGTCTGACAGGTTGTCCAACATTTTCATTATTCAAAAAACAGTCTTTAAGGCAACAGCAAGCCTTCTCTCTATTGATTGTAGGCATAGAATGGAGACCCCAGAGTGTTTATTAATAAATAAATAGATAGTCCATTATTGCATCCTTAAAGGGAATTTTTATTTAATTCCATCTGTTTTTAATTTCATAAACTTTTTGTGAATATCATTCTTACATAAAAACTCAATTTTTTTCTTTGATTCTTTTTATGTTTTCTTGTGAATCAAGACTAACAGAACCGAGCCAGTAATTTGACCGGTTGCCTCTTTCTTCAGCAACTTGTGTTTTGTAAGAAAGAATCAAGAATGAGCTCAACAGCCCAAGTTGTTTTTCATTAGCTGCTGTTGTCTAATAATTAGAGCTTATCAGAAACACTAAAAGAATTCATATATTGCAGTAAACAGCAGCAGATCCTCGAGTGGTGGGTCTGTCATTAACGCTTCTGCTTCAACCATCTGAAGACATCATCATCATTAACAGTCAATCTTTAAGCAGCTCCGTAAAGATCAACCTGGCATTCAGCTGCTTCATCACAAGCTGCGTTTCATCCCTTATTAGAGATTAGCTTCACAGAGACCCCCTGTGACGTGTTGTCACACTAAGCCATGTTGGGTCAAGTATCAAAGTGGGAGCCCCACAGAGCTTCAGCAGAGCTCCATCGTTATTGGCTTGAAGAGCAGACCGCATGTGGCAGGATCTTCAAAAAGTCCAGCAACCTCAGTGATATGACAGCTCACAGCAGGCGGCCGTGCTGCTCATTTCTCAGACCGATTCTTCACTGATTCTCCACCATTTTGCAAAGCATTCTCTGCTTTGAATTTGCCAACCAGCAGATGAAAATATTAATGATGTAATAATTCAAGCCCAAATTCTTAGTATGTGCTTCATACTGTGTGATGTTGGGTGATAAAGGGAATAGGATATGACCCAAATCAGTGAATTGAAGAGACATTCATTCATATAAATTCTGCATATTTTTTTACACTTGTGGATCATATTTGCGTAAACTACATGTCCGTATATTATGTCTAGATATTTTGTCAACACGGATTAAAATTCAAACAGTTAATGTGTTTTGATACGGAATTTGATGGCTGAGATATTCTCACTGTCACATCCTTCCATCAAGTGGAGTACACTTTTAATTTCAAGACATCATTTGGTTTTATAATCACAGTCCAATGAGAAAAATAGTTTTGCGACTCTCTGGATTTCTGTTGACTCTCGATAGTCCGATTAGTTATTAAAAAATTTCGATCAATGTTCAAAAGACAGATTGCGCCGAAGAAAGAGATTAATAACGATTTAAAAGAGTGATAACATATAGCTATGACCGTTTGTGCATTGTGGATTCACTTGCCAGAGAGAGGCATTAGGGGAAGATTTGAATAATTTATCTTAGTTGAACCCATTAAGAATATCCATGTGGACACTTTTTTGATGTTAAAGACAGTATATGATGTCAGGGAGCTTTCAAACTATATCTGGTCTTACTTGTGGTGTCTGTTTTCCCCTGAAGCGACAAAGATCAACTGGCTCCTGTGTTAATTCTGTCAAAGTGTACAGTACCGAGCTCTTTGCTACAGAGTTGGCAGACTAACTCCACTGTCAGGATTTTACAGCACGGCTCGCAGCGTGAATGAGGTACATCCTTTGAAAAATGCATTTTATAAATAAAAAAATCAAGGCACGAAGGAGCTCCAACTGTCAAATGACTTTGAGTCATCAGCTCAAAACTTTGATTAATATCCTACTTTTACCTCAAAAGTTTATCATCCTGATAAGAGCATCACTTGAAAAAAGCCCACGTGAGAATTGCCACTTCTTGCTCTCTTACTAATTCATATGAAATTAATGTTGTTTACTGATTTTCTGCAAACACATCAGTCCAATCTTCATCCATCTGATAGGTTTCCCCACTTGGATTTCACAAAAATATTTGGAGGTGATGCAAACCCCAGCAACAACCACAGGGTCAAAACAGGGTTGTGAGATCTCAGAGAAACAGAAACCATCAGAAACCTCTCAGAGAACTCCGCTGTGAGTATCAGACAAAGAGCGTGCACGTGGGCATTTGAATGAAAGATAATTCAAAACGGCGCTTGACACGGACCACAACGAAAAACAACATCTAGCTGTCGCCTCCTACAGCATAACAGCTGTCGGAGCCTTTTGGTTTTTTGCCCAGTGGTCACTTCACTCATCGAGGCGGAGGGCTTGTCTGAGCCCCCCAACAGTGAGGTTGAGAATCAGAGAGTAGGAGGTTTCGAGTGTGAGGCAGGTGAGGCAGGGGCTCACCTTTGGGGCCTGACTGATTCACCCTCCACCTTGACATCAGGCTTTTCTCTCAAGCAGGACCTCTGCAGGCCTAAGGCGTATTTCGAGTGTACATCTGTGTCCATCCTCCAGTTTGTTGTAAGCCTCAACAAAACTCACAAAAAGTCCAGGAGCTACAAATTACTGCTTGTCAAGCATGATGCAGAGCTGTCCAAGTGGTCCTTGTTCACACATTTCTTGCTGTGCAGTGAACTCAGCCGGGATTAAAATATGACAGAGCTGAGACTTGTGACCTTGTAGTGGTTCCTTCAGCGGTTATTAGCGAGAGGCCGCTAAGACGGGCTCTGGAGGGCTTCCTTCACAAGAGCGAGCGACAGGAGCTCCACAGAAAAACTGCTAGAGAAGCATAATAAAGATAATTAGCAATGAGACCACTGGCCGACCGTAGCCCCGCCACCACCACCACCACCACCACCAGCCCCGTTTCCCCCGGATATCTCAGCCGCTTCATCCTCCGACTGCTCTTAACTCATCCTCTCAAACCTCCTCTCATCCGTTTAACTATGTTATGTACAGTATCCGTCGGACCAATAAACATCTCATGCTTGCAGTGATTTACACAGTCCTGTTAAAGGAATACCTGGACGTTTTGGGAGAGCTTGTTGCCAAGGGTAGGGTGACATGAAAGGTATCACACTATTCTCCTTCTTTTTAATCCTGTTTGATTTTATTCATTTTTGAATTTATTTTATTTTATCCAGATAGTTTTTCACCTTCTTTCTAATGTCCTTCCTCTTAGTCTGTCTCTGTCCCTGAAATGTGTGAATTTCCTGTCAGGATCAATATAATCTGACCCCTTATGAAACTGGGGACAGGAAAACTAAAACTTGTGGTTCTTATACTTTTACCTTTGTTATCTTTATGTGAAAGCAAAGCTAACCGGCTGCTGGATGACAGAAGTATCAATCTCTTCCTCGAGCTCTTGGGAGGACAGAAAATAAAAGAGTTTCCAAAAATGTCAAACTAGATGGAGCAGACAGACTCAGTGCTGAGGTGTTTTTGACTCTGTGTTGGTTGGTGCCATCCCATTGTCAGAGATGTTGTGGGGATGGAGCTGGACACTGTGGGAGTGGTGTCAGGTCCTCTTGGATAATGTCTCCATGTGACTCTATGAAGTGCTGGTCAAGCACTGGAGTGCATTTAGTGTGAGACTTATTACACCAAGATGCACCACAGAGCAAATCCATTCCAACCTGTGACCATCAAACTTTTAAGGTCCTCCCTCAGAGTGTCACCTTCAAAATAAAGCTCCATCAGCTCACAATAGTTTTGTGAAAGTCAGACACTCAGAGTCAAAACACTGGCCCTTGGACTTATTTCACCCTTTCAGCGTCTATAACCCATAATTTATTTAAAAATTTACTTTACAAGTCAACATATAATTTTGTACAATAGTTTGAATGTGCCATACCTTGGTGACCTTTTGCAATAATACTCTTAACTGTACATTTCAACATTGATATATTATATTTTTGTACTATTTTTTATCTTAATACACTTAGATTCCATTCCTCAGCATTTTACATTCACATTGTTAAATATTGCAGTATGATGCATGCATTTTTACATATTTCTCTTATTTTCAGATTTGTCTTTTCCTTCACAGGCTATTTAGTGTTTCTTTTAAAAATAGTTTTCTTCTCATTCTATTCTTCTTATTTGCTATTTTTCTTTTAATTTTTCAGTGACTGCGTGAATTTTATGAATATTCTAAAAACATACATTTTCTAGTACGTAGCAGCCTTAATGCGACAGTGAATTAAGTATTGCTAATTCTGATTATTTTAAGCATTAAATGAAACAGTGTGCAGCATTACACAGTAAACATTAGTATTTACTTTGCAGGCCTAAAAACCGAACCCTCAATCTAGACTTTATAAGAAACACTGGAGTGATTTTTTTTTTTTTTAAGCAAGGTCATCTGGTGTTTAGCAACCCATTACTGGACGCACGACACCCCACCATTATCCCAGCCCTTCAGCCATGTTACTTCTGTTTGAAAACAAGGTAGTGTAATTTAGAATGCATTTCAGGGCAATTAAAATTTCTCAGGCACAATTACTTATTCCCCCAGTGGGGCTGCCTCAATCAGTCGATGTGTGTAATGGGTTTACGGCCTTGACGCGGCAAACATGTCCTGCCTATCTGCCTTGTGCTCTTCTCAAGGCTGTGGTTATTAATTGTGGCTAAAGTTGATAAATAAAATCACCAGTGCTCTTAATGCTAATTAGTGTTTGAGATAATATTTATGATTTCATAAGCACATATTTCTCCAAAGGCTCAGGCATTGTGCCCCCTATCCATCGGTCATATGCTGTCTTGGATGTAATCTATCTTTGGGGAGAGGAGAGGCCGAAAGAGGGGCCAGAGGAAACACAGGCAGTAAATACTAATAGTACTTAGTGGGTACTTTGGGAGCAGGAGTATTTCAAGCTATTTATTGAGCTGGGCAACTAAAGCAAAGATATGGGCTTTTATGGAGAGAAATATATGATAAATAAGACTGTCTTCAAGAATGGAAAACGTGCAACACAGTACATACAGTTAGGAGCAGTGTGTTAGGTGTGTAAGAACAGCAGGACAGAGAGGACTGGACATGCTTCATGAGAGCAGAGATTAACAGCTACATAGGTGGAAAAATTGCTTTAGAAGAGAGAGTTGGTGAATGTTATGATATGGACAAAAACCTGAATATCCCAAAGGTTTTGATGAGCGACTGCTGCAGTGGGTGCAAATTGCCTCAGAATATGGAAATATAACACTGCTTCATTTATTCAGAAAGGCTGATAAAATAACTGCTCAGTGGAAGATTTTATTGAGTTACAAAAGCAAGTGGACAGAGGCTGGTCTGCACAGCCGGCCCTTCGCACAGCACTGTAGACAAAGAGATGGCTGCACGTAATATCATTGAGCTATAGACAAAAAAAAGGATCTGACTTAGTTGTATTTCTTCAAACGAATCATTAACGTCTTGAGCAATGCTAACCCTTTAATGCAGTAATAGTGTCCCTGCAAAAGGTTACACACAGAAAGTGGAAGTTGAGGAAAACAGCAACAGAAATACCTGCAAGCTTGCACTCACAGTCTTCGTGTGGGTGTGTTTGAACCTGACATCAGGCTTTAGCTCTTTTTAATGCTCACGTTGCTCCATACCTGATGGATTTGTACAGTGGCAGCTGTTTGCTAACATGATTATCTAAGGTGATAGTCTTACTAATACTGGTATGTAAGTTTTGTGATTTATGTCTCTTCCTGCATAATCCATTTTCAAGCATATATGTCGGCACTGTGTGTTTCCGCAAACCACAGTGTACAATGTCAACATGTTATGACCCACCAGCTTAGGGATCAGAAAACAACATGTTTTGGTCCATAATTGTTCTGTTGCCTCAAACACAGTTAGAAAACACTAACAGTCACTAAACTTTCCTGGTTTTATCGGTTAAAACTGTAAACCTTAAAGTGGTTTTCAATTCTCCTTGGTGTCTCACAAGCTAATATACATGCAGTGCGAGCTACATCAATTGGTTATGTATTGTAGAAATATGCACGAAGCATACAAATTGTATACAGGCCTATTAGGGGGTTTGCAGAAAGGTCTGTGCCAGCATTTTTCCATAACTGATCTGTTCTGCTGCCCCGAAGTGTTCAAAAACATCTGTTTCTGTAGTATAAGTATTTATAAATAATCAATTCAAAAAGCAATTGAGATTTGATGGATTTAATATGTTTTATTACCCCTACTTTTAAATTTTACAAATTTGACTTTAAGTTGTTTTTAACTGTTTTGTTTCTGTTTCTCCATCATTTTCATGTGTTTAGAGAGCAGCTTTGTATGACTTGATCCATTGTGGCTTTGCAGTACTTTGTAGCCTGCAGTGTGCTGCTGAGATGATCTTGACAGGAACCGCTTCCTCTCACTTGCGCGGCACACAGGCATTGAGAAGCACTTCAGCTACTTTTTAACATCACAACATGCTGGTGCCAGTGGCTCACTGGTCTGACTATTGATCCAAGTCACCACATCAAGGTGAGCATCAGTGCTGCAGAGTCCATTGTGGGACCTCATCCTGAAAGAGCAGAGCTGTCCACAGCTCTAGGCGATGCCCGAAAGAGTGACAAGTGCTGAAACCACTTCAAGGGGCCTAACAGTGCCCTCAGCCCTTTCTAGTCCCTGCATCAAAGCAGAGAGCAGCCTCTGGCAGTTCACCCCCCCCCCCCTCCTCTGTCTCCCTCCCTCCCTCCCTCTCTGGGGTAGCTGGTCCTATTCTCCTCTCCGAGGGCCGTCAATGTCAAAGCATGAGTGAGTCCAGTCAACGCTAGTCCCCCCCTTCAACTCTCTCTCATACACACACACACACACATATACACACACACACACACTTGTTTTTTTTCTTTTCTCCCTTTAAGTTTTTCTCTTTCCCTCTGATGCACAGGTCCCATCCCCTCTGCATGACTGGCCCTCACTGACAAGTGGAAATCACAGAGATCCTACCGGCAAAAGAGTGAAGAAGACTTCAGAAACGTGTACCCTACAGCTATCAGTGTCCTGAACTCAAGAATGAAGACACCAAGCACATCCTCCCTGCTATATACTATAAAAACTAGTAAGAGCGTGTGCACAAAAAATTTAAAGGGGGTTAGAAAAAAAAGAGATTGCTGCATGGTGATTTTTTTTTTTTTTGACTCTCTAAGATAAATAAGTGATAGAAAAGAGGGAAGAGAGGGAGCTTTACTTTGCCAAAAGGGACCTTGGGTTTTGCCCTGTGGGCATGGCAGCTTTCATTCTCCTCTTTCCTCCGTTCATATTCCCTGCCGGTTTCCGGAGTTATGATTGAGTTTCACATATTGGAGTTATATCTAGCAGCCAGACTTGTTTATCTGCTGGGGCTGATAACTGTACTGGCCTGAGTGTGAAGCAGAAAAGCGAGGGGGAGGGAGAAGGAGAATGGAAGGGAAATACAGACAGACAAACTACTCCTATACAGTATTCTCATCTCCTCCAGTCTTTTTTCATTGATTTAGCATGTCTTCATCAACGGTCTGACCCAGGAGCAGCTTTTCTTCTTTATCTCACGTTCAAGCTTAGACCTCTGGTATGGACTTGACGGGAGCTCCTGCCAAGCACGTGTCAGTCAAAGCAGCCGAAAATGGACTAAACAAGGCCAAGGCATAATTTATGGGGACATACGGATGCTGTTTTTGAACCTTTGGATTAATTTTTAATCTAAATGCTGCATTTTAAGTGGCTGTTTTTCCTAAAATTCAAAAGTTGGACTGTATAATATATATTTATAATTTTACATTTATCTCTAATATCCATCTTTTCTTAAAACAGACATCACTTGAGTTGAGGGGCTCTGCCAGGCCAGCTGGATGACATCATAAGTGAGACAAGGTTTTTTAGCACAAGGGCATTAACTGGAAAACAGAAGTAATAGGTGATGGAGAGCAACACGAAATTTGGTTCAGTTATAATCTCACTCAAACTACAGTGTCACAACATCTTCAAGACAGAGTCTGTTAAAGACTGACTGTGGAGTCCAGTTGAAAGGAAAGTGAGACAAAGAGAGTTAGGGAAGGTTGAGAGAGAGGGGGAGAAAGAAAAAGGAGGACTGAGGGAAAGTGAGAGAGAGCAAGCAGTGCTTGCTGGACCCTGACTGCGTGCTAGGCCTCAATTATTCATGCGGCAGTGCACATGTCAAGAGCCCACAGACAAGCACAACAGCAAGGCCGAGCACAAATCAAACAGCGCATCCGTGGGCAATGCCCACAATGCACCTGGAGGAACACACCTCGGCCCATTTCTCTGTTGTTCTCGGATAAACAGAGAACAAGGCTACCTGAGCACTGCCTGATTCTCCTCAAGAGCCAAGAGCTGCTGGAATAGTCTTTGTTTGTTTGTTTTTTTTTTTCCTCCCACTTTATTTATTTGCTTCTTTTTTTGGCAGAGATACTGGCGCCAGTGGGTTCCATCTTTTCATGGCTCATTAGCCCACTGTTTCATTCACTTTATTTCTGTGAACTAGCTATCATGCCCTTAGTGTTGTTTAAGTCCACTGCCTCTCTTTGCTGGTCCCCAACATGTCTACATTAACTACGGCTGAGGTTTGTCTCCTCAATTGCTGGAGGTTAACTGACGGCTCCAGACTTCCATTCTCATCTTGTCTTAGTTTATCGACCACTGCCTTGCTGTCTGCTCTTATTTTTTTTTTCTCTCCATATGCTCCCAAGCCAGCTCCCAACAGTCACGCAGGATTTTTTCAATATTATTATTGTATAGTTCAAGGCTCCAAAAAAAATTTACAGTACAGAGAAGTGTAGCTAATCATTCAAGAAATACTCTGAGCAGTTTAGGATTGGCTTTTTGGTAGCAAGGTGTGCTACATGTTTAATGACCTGAATTTATATGCCATTCTATGTATTTTAAAAGCTTGATAAACAAACTAAGTTACCATTTTGTTTTTCAGTTTGACATTGTGCACAACTGTTTTTGTGTTTGGCAGGGCTTTTCTTTTGCCATAGCTAGCAAGTTATAATATTTTCAATATTTCTTTTTCTCTTTTTTTGTAGACATGGAAGCTGCAGTAGCTATAACCAGAGGTTACTTTAAAAATTGTCATGCAAAACAAAGATATGCTGATTTAATAGTAGCTACAATCCTTAATTTTTGTCTTAGAACAATTTGCATAGATGTGTCGACCTCAGCCAAGCTTGTCACCTTTGCTGTTAAAGCTCTTCTGATGTTGTTTTTTCATCCTTTTAACAGGGAAATGACTCCCATTCTTATTATTGCCTACAGACGAATTAGCTCAACTGCTTTTTTATGATGAAAACAGGTTGAATTACATAAGAAAAGTTATCTTAAAGGTGGAAAAAGCTGTATGGTTGTTATCAAGTGCCATTTAGGTTGCGTTGAAGATTAAATCTGTTATATGATAGTCAAGGGGAATTTATTGTTGATTTAAATGTTTTTTTAAAACTCTTTTGGTATGTTTTGTATCATGTTTCTTCTGCCTGTAACTCACTGCCTATCTTAACCAGTGCACTTTTTGCATCCCAGTGAGCTTTCCCAGTTCAAATAAAGCTACTGATGGTCAAACAGACTGTAAAAAAAACAATGAGATGTGTGCGGCAATGCCAGTGTCAGAACACCAAGATAATCTCATAAACTGTGAACAGTGTATGTAATTTGCATGTGCACTTTAACCGGATCTTTTCACTGCACTGCCTGTGAGGTGTCTCAGCAAATTTAAAGCTCTGATTCACTGCCCTCTAACCCAAGGATCAGCCCGTTAATGCCCCCTCTGATTGGCTCCCTGCTGCCGCTGACAGGGAGTACTGATGGGTCACCTCAGGCCTGCCCCAGGCACACTGCATTCTGGGACAGATGCCCACATCTTTGGTATGACTGTGAAGCCATACAGCGAGCTGCCACATGTGCCTGTGTGTGCAGAGCTATGCTGTTATGCATAAAATGCAAAATTTTGTCATACCTCTTGTTTGAAAATGTGGACATTATTGTGTATTATAATTAAAATAAATACTTACATTTAGGTGAAAACAGCCTTTTGATTAGGCAAAAAAATATTTGATATAATATCTGTTAATAGTTCTGTCATACTATAAATACATCTCTCATGTATTTAAATATGTAAACAGGGAATTAGAATACCACAATGCAGTCTAGTTCAGTGTTACTTTTTTATGACTTCAGTAATAAACATAATAAAACTTACATAATTAAATTACATAATTAAATTTACACAATTTAGACAATTTCACCAAAAACTGAAAATTACAAGCTTTTGTTAAGACAGATTTTACAGCAACATCATGACACTTGTGCAAAGCTTGATGTCTGCTCAGCATAGTTTATTAAACTTTGCTATTTATGAGTTTGAATTATTTTGTTTTGTTTTTGTTTTTTGTATGCATGCAAATAAAATTTGACAGCGCTGTAACAGAAACCTGGAATTTGACTTTACAAATGCCAAAAGATGGCAGTTGTATTGCGTTGAACAGGTGTATCTAATAAAGTGCAATTTAATGTATATCACATGTATGTTTATGATAATTTACTGAACAGTGCTTGACTTTGCTGTTTTACCAAATGCAAAATTGTGCACATCCTTCAACTCATTTGTGTACCTGTTAGATAAAGGGAAACAACCCCAAGGGTCAACTAGTTTTCTAAACTCTACATACTACAGTTATAAAAAAACATCATTGACCCAGTCCCTCTGTGTTTGTATCCTGAACTGATTTTTCACTGGCCTGACAGACATGAAGTGTACATGGCACAAGTTTAACTGAGGAGCAGAGGGGCTCAGGGAGGGAGAAAAATCACTTTCTTGAAACATTATTTTACCGGTCAGTAAATCCCATCTCTTCCCTTGTAGCCGATTCTAACCTGCAGTAATGCAATAATCTAACATGTTTCCTTTGGACCTGCACTGGTCAACATCAATTTAGAAGTACTTTCCAGGGAGGGTGCACAGGCTCTTTGGGCAATTCTGATTTTTCTGCGAATTTCTCTTCCCTTTCTTGTTTGCTTGGTCATGCAACATTAATATATTTTAATAGGGAAGAAAGGCCTTTTGTTTTTGGAGGGTCAAGTTAAAGAGGCAGCAAAAAGATACTTGGAAAGAGGATTGTGAGGATGCAAACACTTGTCCAAACATACCACAAGGGGCTTTTTTTCCCCTTTCTGTATTCCAATGTTCAACAGTAAGACAAGCTTCAAAGAAAATTACCTACAACAGCATGGCTTCAGCATGTGTGTAATAAACCCACAAAGGAACACTGCCTCCATGTTTCCAGTGTGGATTTATGTGTTTGCTGAATGATACAGCAAACATCTGGGTCTGAGGGTGAGTTTGTATTAACTGAAGGCCGTCCTATTGTTGCTATAAAGTGTTGAAAGTAATCCATGTTCAGTTTTCCGCCTGTTCAAGTTTCTGCCTGTGTTGGTCACTATTTCTATGTTCACAAATACAGATATTCACTGTTCATTAGTCCAAGAGCGTAACTTATAGTTTCCAACTACCTGCAGGGTGGAAAATGAGGGGAAAATAAATACAGGGACTAATACTTTTCTGGATTGGATACCAAGATTTGATTTTTTTTCCCCCTCAAACCCTGAGCAGCCAACCTTGGTGTTCTCCATAGAGACAAATAAGAAGAGGAAGAAATTGTGTGAGGTGAATATTAAATTTGTGTTTATGTTTTGACGTCTATTGTCAGCGCTGCATACAAGTTCAACATCTGCTCGGATAGCTGCTGGGTTAATACAAGCTGACAAGCCAAATGAGGGGAAATGTGTGTGGAGATGTGTTATTTTGTGTAAAGTTTTGAAAAGCAGAAGTATTCACTAGTTTTATACACTCTTTTAAATGATAAAAGAGTGGCTTTTTTGAGTCTATCTTAAAAGGATAAACAACAATTATAGCAACTGAAAACTGTTGAATAACCTGTATGTGAATGTTATTTCTAAACTGGTTTCAATTTATTCCAAATTACTTTGTTTGTTGTTTTAATTAGTTATTTTTTTAAATACCAACTCAGTCAAAAGCCGCTAATGCCACCTGTGCAGATTTTATAGATTGAACTATTTGTTGAGTCTGTGTTTGCTAAGGGTTCTTATCTAAAATATGACACACGATCAGTCACTCCAAAAAATAAAGACACATTTACATCGGGCGCAGACTTCCACACATGTTCTGTGTGTGTTTGTTGTTGTACAATGTAATATTTTTTTTTTAAAACTCCAATTAGTCTGTCATACAAAAACAGCACAAAAAACGAGGATTTCTTGAAATCACTAAAACGCAATACGCAAAAAGGTATTATATACATAACACATTATTAAATGAATATCGTAACATGTACATAACATAAAAATCAATTTTGTGAAATTCATATTGGTAGATATTACACATTACACTGTAAATTAAGTGCATGATTCTGCTCTGGGTGAGATGTGATTGTACAGAGGGCCAGGCTTGTAAGATCAAGTGTTTTACTCTCTCACATTGAATCATATTTGTTTAAATTGTATAAAACTGAAGCGCAGCAATGACTGGTTGTTTTTTTCATAATGTGTTTATTGTTTACTATGTGATGGCATATTTCTCGGCCATTCCAGTAAGTCATCGCACCCAGCCAAGAAATCCGCCTTGTGTGTGTGATTCGCATTCAAAAGTGACCACTGCTTTCCTTCTTGTTTTGTGAAAATAAATGCCTAAAATCTTTTTTCCATAATTAAATATGGAAGATGGAAAGATAGAGGGTCTGCAGAGAAACTATTAAATGTGTAGAGCAGTAATTAGCCCAGCCTCAGTGAACTGGCAGGCTGGACTTAATCACACCCTCACTGAGGTGGCATTGGCCAGATAAAGAAAAACACACACACACACAAACACCAACACACGCAGACGCAGCTCTTTCCCACTTCTCTGCAAGCAGGCAAAACAGACTCACTCCACCAAGTAAACACAGTCGGCCATGATGGTCTGCTGTGTGGACGGTGAGAGCCAGCACAGCGGCGTGCTGCCCTGCAATGGCACCGGTGACTGCTTAATCAGCATCCCATCATTTATGTTGTGTTAATTAGGTCCCTGTGGCTGTGGCTGGCTGGTAGCGGTGGCTGGTCCCATGAAGGGAGAATTGGAGGATGGAGAGTGAGAGAGAAAAGGTAGGGGTGGTCCTCACAGACATAGTCACATTAACATGCCCTCAGCAATGGCACCAAACTGAGATACAGGCATGTCATAATTAATGTTCGTGAATTATTAATGCTGCTGTCCTCACTGTGTCTGTGCTTGTGTGTGTGAGTGTGTGTGTATGTTGTGCGAGCTCTTGTGATTTTGCACGTTTGCTCTTAGCCTCCTGTGATGTCGAGAATGAAAAATTCACTCTGAGCTGCCTCCTTCACATTCCTTCAGCGGCGAGGACGAATGTCATCATCTGGAACGCGGCGCAAAGCTCAGCTGCTGCAAGGCCCCAGCTCAGCCATCCAACCTGCTCATTAGCTCAGGCCGAGGTCAGCGGGTCAGGCAGGGGGAGAGCGGCAGCATGCAAGCACGGCAGTGCACAAGGGCCGACGCGCAGGCAGTCCTGCAGGCCCCGCTGCTGTGTTATTAGCTCGCGGTCATGCTGCCGAGGCAGGTCGCACACTACGGTTCACTGCAGCTCCTGTGGGGATCCTACACACATACAAGTACACAAACATACACACTCGCTATGCTGTGAATGATAGAATACAAAATAGAGTACACTCATAGAGAGTGCTTCCCAGAAAAGGGGAAAAACTTGCATGCACACACACACACTCACTCACTCACACACATTGAGCCTACATAAAATGGAATGGCTGAGTGGTATTAAGATCCATATTGACAGAATGGAATCCCATAAGCACCCCAGTTCTCTCCGTATGTCAAATATTCCTCTAGGTGCGGATCATTCAGTTTTATTACCTTGCTTTAAAATTCAATTGCACAAGAGATTTAAGTCTTTTGGTGGAATAAAGCACACACACATACACACTTACACACACTCTTTGGATGTATTACTACTGACAAAGTGAAATACAGATTAAAGAACCAATCCTTTTTTTTTTGGATCCATATAAAGTTAAAAGTTACAGATAAGTTAAATCCACAAATTCATTTGAGTTTGACTAAGAGATGAAAAATAATAGAAATATTCCAATCATATCCAATAATTTTTAACAATAGATTAAATCATTTTTGATGCAGATCCTTAACTTTTTTTGGAGCCTTTAAGAACTTCTCAGTCACACTGGCTTTAATCTGAGGTTCAGGGATATTTTTTGTGTCAGTGATAATATTTAATCTCACCACAAGGTTCATGTTAGTTTTTGTGCCTCTGTCACTCCATTATACTTTAAATGTTAGACATTCCAATCATTTTGGATACAATATAAGTGTCTCTTTTCGAAGCTGAGTTTTATACCTATTTTTGGATTTTGGAACTCATCTTTAGTGTTTAATTTTTTAACATTAAAGAAAGAAAATTAGCATTTTCTATTATATGTGTTGTTTAGTTAGACTATGAATCTGTGTTGCTGGTCAGTGGAGAAAAACACAGGTCATTTAATTACAAAATGTTTCATTAAATTCTTAATAAATACAATCCAAGCCAACTATGGCCATCACTTTTGAATCTCATATTTCTTTAACTTATGTAATTTCATTTGATCTCACACTGCAGTGTTCCAGCACTTGCATTTGATGCATTTTCAGAAAATAAAACTGTTTCACACCCAGTCAACTACATAATTTATGCATCTGAAGCAATGAGGGAATAAATATGCCTTTTGAACACACATTACAGAGGCATGGCCTGACAAGTAGCAGTTTTATTTTTCCTTTTACATACCCTCTATAGAATGTAATAAAACTCCCCCTCAAGACATTTAAATTGCTAATCACCACATAGCTTTAATATCATAGAGACAATAAATAATTTAGACAAATGTCCAATCGGCATAATTCATTAACTCTGGCTCAAATCCTTCTTTATTTCCAATCTCTCCAACCTTGAAATGCTTTAATCCAGCAATGTTAAATGAGTTAAAATCATAATTATAGCAGCAATGCCTGTTATTTAAACCAGATCAAGGACAAGAAAGACTGCAGGGATGGAGGTATGTAACATGGATAGCCATGTAGAAGGAGGAGGAGTGGGAGAGGGCTGTAAATGGGCCAAATCCTCCCAGACCCTTCGTGCTTTGTGGAGGGTGTATTTAAAACCCATAAACTTCAAATGTCTTCATGAACAAAAAAAACTAACCTTTAAACACCAGATAGGAAAAGTATCAAGGAAAATGGAGGCTTGTCGTGAGCCTCTCAGGGGTTCGAACACACGACCACTGATATTGATATTAAATTATCTCAGTTAATGAAACCAGAGGCCTCCTTCATTAGACCATTCAATCAGTCAGACTGACAGATCTTTAGTATTTTACAATAATATCAACATTCAAACTATTTGTCTGATAGCAACACTAGAACGGAATGCAACCCAACGCAATACTGTTTACCATCTGTGCATTGGTGTTTGCCACTGTCCAAGCATTGGGGCATTTTGCGTCACTCTTGCATCAGTGAGCTTTGAATAAAGAAATAATGTTTGTCTTTTCTCCTGCGTGTGTCTTGAGCTACAAGTGTAAGCAAGAATGAGGCAAAGTAAGTGTTGGCAGACCAGAAACAATGTGCCTCAGAGTGTCTATGAGTGTGTGGTCGGGAGCGACTGGGTCACTGATGGAGAGAATGCTGTTATTCGTTAGCAGTCTAGTGTGGGTCCAGATGACTTTGGCTGGGTGTGGACGCCATGAAGAGGTGTGTTCATGTGTGTGTGTGTGTGTGTGTGTGTGTGTGGTGGATGGTGGCCAGAATAGCTGCCGTCTGTGTTTGTGCAGCAGCGGGCCAAGAGGATCGTTCCTGCATCGTAGCCGCAACCTTCAGTGCTCTGCACATGCCCAGCCACCTTAGCCCGGCTGCAGAAAACCACTGCAGGAATAACAAGTCCAGGATGTTGGATAAAATCAAGTCTCTATGCACAAAAGTCAAAAATCAACATGAAGAATGTCAATGTTTGCGCAGAGAGAGGGAAAAAAAAGACATCTTAAAATATACATTTATTCAGAGCCTGTGCAAGATCAAACAGCAAAATTGATCTGCTCTTCCTTCAACCCCTGCTCCACTCCCTCCCCTCAATTCCCTTTTTCACCAAGTATCGACTTTCCACATGGGCCATCGCCATGACGACTCAAGCCTGGCCTGCTGTCACCTCTCCTCAGGGCAGAACCCTGACTATTATGGGATAGGGTTCATTTGACTGCCTTGGGCGAAGATGTGTTTGGAGGAGAGCACAGAGCCCCATTCACACACACGCGCACGCACACACGCATACACACACACACACACACGCATACACACACACACACACACTCTTTCACAGATACACACATACATAATCATAAACTTCTCAAGTGGGTCCTCTTGTCTGACAGTGGAGAGCCACTCTCTCTCCTGGGCCCCCTTCAGACCACAAACTGCAGTGTAATCGAGACTATGAATGTGAGTCAAACTAATACTACAGTCCTCCTGGATCTTTTTGATTGATCCGATAGGAAATCAGATTACTCACTGTGACCACTCAAATTTAATTAATCTGTCTGTTCCTTCAAATTGCCTCTGTGCTGACACTTCTAGTAGTACAGAAATGCCACATACACAGTGTGTCTGTTATGTATATGTCTGCACATTATGCAGTTATTCAGAGTATCAACAACTTTGTATGACATTACATTGTGACTAAATATATGGTTAAATATGTAGCCATTACATTATACTGTTGTATTTTTAATGCTTAGTAAAAGATGTAAATGTCAGAAAGTTTTGAAGCACAAACGGGATTCTTTAGTATAGTCTAAAGACTACCAAGAGCCAAGTTCAAAATCCAGTTTATTTGATACCATAAGTGAAGAAGTGCCCCTGTGGCTGGACGGACGCTGGGTTTGGTCCAGTGGTGCAGCTATGGATGCAACAGCTCCTGTGGAGGCAGATCTCAAATTGGTCAGAGAGGGGGGGATCAATACCACCAGGAACAGATAGGGAGAATGATGGGCATCCCAGGCATCTCACTGAAGTAAATTACATTAGAAACTCAGACACTGATTCATGATGAAAAAAGTAGGAGGAAGGAAGAAAAAACAGCCAGAGGGAGTTTTTCCAGGATAAGTTAGCTCCTAAATTTATGGACACTCAGATCCAGAAAGATCAGGTTGACGTTTGTAAAAAAAAATCTGTGTAAATTTTCAGTTGAAGATTTCCATCTTTGGCATCTCTTTGGGTGCATTTTGAATATTAAATTTGCAGCTGTTACACTTCTTTGTCTTCGGCCACAATAGTACTGAAAAAAGTTCATTCTGTCATTTTAAATATCTAGAATCAGGTAAGCATTCATTTCACCTCAAAATTTCATATTCCTCTGATTCTTTAAAAAGGATATATTTGATTTTAAGATCCTTTGCTCCAGTTAAGTAGCAATAATGTAATAAAAAAATTGATTTCATAATAATATCAGAAGAGCTCATAAATTTTTTGTGAGTCTAAAATATAGGTGCATTAATATGCAAGCAGCTTTTTGCAGTAGTTGTTGGTTAAAATGCAGCCAACTTTATACACAGTGGAGTAGTTTAAAGAGGCTGCATGTAGCATTCAAGCATCACTTAAAGTGTAATTTCACTATATAGAAAATAATATAGAACTGTGTGCTGTATGTACTGAGTTAATGTTTATTTCAAGCTGTGGAAGTACAAGACAGCTATATCACACAGGACCTCAATATTATAATATAAACACTGTCATTTATAGTGTGACACATCCAGTAAAACTAGATCAAAGGGCTTGAAGTTGATTTGACCCCATTTTTTAAGCTCTTATTTGCGCTTTAATTAGTGCTAAAATGTTACATGTTGGACCTTTAAGTGCATAAACATACAACATGAGGTCATTATATGTATTGTATGCAGAGTTTTGTAAAGTAACTAGTAACTAAAGCTGACTTTAACAGTAAATTGACATAAGATGGAAACATTTAAGCAAAGGGCAAATTTGTACTAATGCACAGCAGTTCAGTGAATGTACTCAGTGACATTCCACCACTGGCAGAAAAGTGAACAAGGTCCTCAAAAGCCTGTCAAGGTGTAAAAATTGGGCCACAAAAAAGGTTCAGAGTAGATCGTGTCCATGCTCTAATTCCTTGACCTAAAGCTCCTCCTCTGGCCAGAGCTCATCAACATTACACTTCTATTTTAAAGGCCGTATGCTGGTGATCATGATCTCTGCTTCTCTGTAGTCCGTCATGTTGGGTATCCTCCCCCAGCCTCTCCTGTGATGTGACAGTGTGGAAGTAGGTGACCGGTGGGTGGCCCCCGTGAGAGCCAGCCCAGAGGTCAGCCGGTCACTGTCCCTACGAGGCAGCCCTGCCGCGGGTCACCTGCTGCCCGCTTTCCCCTCGTTATTTATCTCTCCCTGACAGTTCATTCCTCTTCCTGTCAAAGCCCCTCCTATTCCATCTCCCCATTTTCTCCTCTCCTCTGCTGTGTTTGGCACAAGTCCTCCGATCCTTTCGCCAATACCGGCTACCAGGGCCAAGGCGTGCTGAGTCGACCCCTTCGCATCACCCCCATCCGGGTCATATGACATCCAGCTTCAGGGGCCTCCCTAACGATGGGGGCCGGGCCTCGGGCCCATAAGTGAATGTCCACTGTGTGAGAGTTGCTGTGGCTGGCTGAAGGGGATCTGCTCCGTGGTCCACCAGAGGGGTAATTACTTCCCCAAGTTGGACTTGGAACTGGACTTCTTGCCCCCTCAAATCTCCCTGGACCGGCTGGGACGCGGCACCTCCTTTCATTAGGAGAGCAGCTTATGGAGGAAGAGCCTCAAAAACAGACAAAGTGAAGGCCCTCCTTTGGCCGGTGATAAATTGGTTTGCCTCGCAGACTGGGTGAGAGGGTGGAGGGGGCGGAGAATGACACTCAGAGGACATGAAAAGGATGAGGAAGTCACAAATACAGTGCAGCAGAGGAGGGATTTTGCAGATAAAAATACCCTAAGTTGAAGGTACAGAAGAGATGAGACACAGGAGCTGCTTTTGAAACCGTGCAGTTTGGCCTCTATTTTAGGTGTATCAGCTCGGGAGCACACATCAAGGACAGAGCCCACAGTGTTAGCAAGTGGTAGGAATTAACATCAATGTAGCGCATGGTAATCACAGGAAAATAATTGCTATCATCTTCGCTCGGTAACTTAGACATGATTATCCCAAAGCCAGTTACAGGTTTCTGTACCTTCCACTACCTCCCACTGATCATAGTCAGTACAAAGTGACATAGTAAGGGGAAAAACGAACCAAGTGAACATGTAATTAGCAAGTGGTTTCATGTAAGTGCTCTTTGATTTATAATTCAGCATAGCGAGAACCCCTGCTACCCAAGGCTAGTGCTCCTCTGAATTAGCCCTGCGACTGGGAGAGGCTGCAGCAAGAGGGAGGGGGGACCTGACTAATTTGTGCTCTGTTTGAGGTGGGTTTAAAAAGGGAAGGAGACGTGAGGTCCATACCTAGACCTGGTAGGGCATCAGATCATAAAAAAAATGGCATGTAGGTTCGAGGATGAGCTTATTATTTAGACATCTGTCTGTTTCTCTGATGAGATGAAATGACGATCAGAGATGAATCTGACTTTGCAACTGAACTTTAGAGTGAAAAGTTTGATATGATGAAACCCTCTCATTTTAATGTGACTCAGCAGCTGGGTATACAGTGGCATTGGGTGTATTAGCAAATAGCAGCTCATGCTTAAAGATAATTTTACGGCCAAACCTGTGTATGAACTTATTTTCTATGAGGCCTGAGCAATATTATTCCCACCGCAGCTGCATCTTTGATAAGTGAGGCTTTTCTGTTAGCAGTGGCCTCGTTTTTTCCTCCACTCAGCTTGGTACATACTGGATTCTCTTTGGTCCCCCATGGGTCCAATGATCCCCTGATCATCCTATATTTTGACGCCCTTATAAAGCTAATGTGCTGATTTTACGTTTTCAACCTGCCATGATCCCCCGCAATCCCCTCTGTTCCCTCCGGTTCCGCTTTCACACTCAAGTGAGGATCCTCTGCCGCTTTGATCACAGTCCCCCGTTAAAGGTTTAAAACGTCTCAATTCCTGACGATTGTTGGGGCCTCTGTGGTTTACTTTAAGCATTTCCCCATGCTCCCTATCCAAATTCACTACTCCTAAATGAGGTGCCCTCACTCCCAGCTTCCCATCCCAGCGCTGCTTTCAAGTTCCCCCGATTGGGTGCCGCAGCTGTAAGCCCTAGATTTTGTCTCCTCCATCTTTGTCAAGCCCATTTGCCAAATACAAAAAAGACCCAATAAGCTAGGTCTTCATTGCTGCTCTCCAAAGTAATCCCCAGATCTCCCACTCTCTCAAAAATCAATGCAAAGGTTGAGATGAGGTGAAACTCCCTTCTTAACTCATCGGGCTGGGAAGTGATAAAGTCTTAGGATCACTTTTTTTGTAATCATTGTGGCTCCATGATGAAACTAATTGTCCTATTTCATGCAACCTCGCAGCTTTTCAAACTGTCGTTAATCAACAGCACACTTTGAAAACAGCCGAACCGAAGAAGACGTCAGTACTGTGCTGGTTGTTGTAAAATAAGATACTGTTTTTTAAAGCTGAGCTTGGTGATTTTTGATAAGAAAGAGGAAGAAGAAACGCTCAAAACAGATAAGTTTGTTATCTTACCACAAAGTAACAGAGCAATAACAACAATCCACCGTAGTCCTCGGTCTCACCCTCTGTCCAATACCAGCCAAATATTCACTCACTGTTTTTGCTCTTTTAAAAACATATCTGGGTCACTTTGGATGTTAGACTTTCTTTACCAGATACTCTTGTATTCTGGCTCTCGGCCGTCTCACGCAGGGCAGGTATCATCCTGTTGGCTTGTATGAGCTGGTTTGCTGGAACTGATTCCCACAATTTACACCAAGGGTTCAGTGAAAGCCATCTGAGTTCAGAGACGGGTTAAACAAAACAAAATAAAATGTAAGAAACACCTTTTTTTTTTATTTACAGAATGATTTTTCGTGGGATCTGCAACTTTTTTATTTCAGAAAGTCGCCTAGTTAGTTAATATTTGTAAACCTGCAAAGATCGATTGCTTTTTTTTATTCAACTTGGGGGGCAGCGTCACAAGCTGTAAACTCAACATTGACTTATGAACACTTTCCTAAGTCATTCTGGAAAATCTGTTTGTGATCAGATGTTTATTTTTACTTTCAGCACATACAAGGAAATTTTGTGTTTTGTTTGGTTTGTGTGTTTTTTTAAATTTGTGATTCCAGCCTTCCGGTGCACAGAAGTTTAAAACTCAATCTTTAACAAGGAAGGAAATCATTGTAGCAAAATGATCACAAACTCTGTCTTGTTGCATTTGATGCTACAAGCCAGGTGGCTTACAGTGGGCTAATCTGATGTTTATAGGTTTTGATTTGGTGCAAACAGCAGGCTGAGCATCTGAAAACATTGCCTGTGGTGACTGAAAACCAGATACTTTAGGGGATGTAAAATCAGAACAATGAAATGCACTAAAAAGATTCTTTATCTTACTGGGCTTTAATGACTTATCAGGTGATAACTCTCTGTCACCACTACTGACCCTGTTCACACTTAGTTGATCCACTTCTGACAAGAAAATATTTAAGATATAACAACAGTTACAGTTAGTCAGTTGTGCTTTAGCTAATTCAAGTCACTGCCTCTATCTACATCCATGAGGTGTGTTTGAAAAAGAGGGTGAGTGCTGGGACAGCAGTAAATCTGCCAGCCAGCCTTGGCTAATGTCAGCCTGATGGAGGCTCCAAACCAGTGGGGTGGGATGTTCCGCTACAACCCTCTGCCCTATGGTCTACCGTCATAATTAATATGTTGTTGTATCAAAGTTGAAGCATTTGCCTTCGAAATGTCCCGTGCCCAACCCCCTTATTAAAGACCTGACCTCCAAGCAGCTGAAGGTTGCTCTGCAAACTTGGCACACCCCCGAGTGAAAACATCTGCTTTCCTCACAGGCAGGACCGCCACGGACCCCACGTCTCAGCTGGTTCCCACAGCTCAGAGCGAGAGCCCTTCCCCTGTCCTCACGCACTGACCCCCACATTTATAACCCCCACCCCCACCGCCGCTGAGACCTCTTCAAGCCTTGGGCTCAGGCCTGGACCTCTCCATCACCTCACCCGCTCCCCCGTCCACATGTAGTACTGTGCCAGTGTGGTCACTGTGCTGCTGAGAGGACTTCTCCTGTCTTGTTATCCCCACATCACAGCCTGTCGAGATGAAGGGAGCGATTGGGGGGGTGGGGGGGTTATGAGAGGGAGGGAAGGCATGGAGGGGAGAGGGGGAGGAGGCATCTGCGCTGCTCCCACAAAGCGGCGACTGTTGGAACGCTGACAGAAGCATCTGTCATCCCCTGCCTTCACACACTCACCTGCTGTCCGAGGGCCTGACTCTTTCTATCTTCCTCCTTTCTCTCTCTCCCTTCCTCTTTCTCTCCCCTCGCTCCTGCCTCGCCGAGCTGTCGCGGTGATTGTTTGAAGCTCTTGGACGCCTCCTTTAGTAATACTGTAAACTGTACCTTCTCCCATCCTCACGCTTTTACAGATCAGAGCCCTCGGTGACAGTCCACAGTAGAGTATGTGATGATTTCTATTGAATGTGACTGTGCCGTTTTGTTTTGAAGTTGTTTTTGCACAAGTTCTGCTCTTGGAGGATCGCCTCTGAAAAACATCTATGCAGATGTACATGAGACCTCCACTTTGCCAAGTCCTTGCCAAATTTAGCAGTATTTATTAACCAATATTGCTATAGTGTTAATGAATGTACTGACCTGTCTTTTGCTGCTACTTTATCATTCTCCAGTGGCACCCCAGTCCATTCCCCTAACATGCTGAAGGGTTGCCAGCAGTAAGGGGAAAGATGCCAATCCATGTGTATGACACGCACATAAAAAACATACACACAAGCTCAAGGACACCATCGCTCATGCAAGTCCACAGAAGGTGCCCTTCAGATGATGCCACACAGAAAGTGTAAAAATCCCAAACCAAGGATTTTGCATAGTTTGAAACAGAAATACCTTTGCAAAATTTTAACAATATTCAAAATTGGACTGAGAATTAGTAGAATGTTTCCTACTTTTCACCTGTTAAAGATTTTGGGAGTGAGTTTTTATTATTTTGCAGTATATCTGTATATTGACATTCCAAGTAATATTTTAAATTGAAAATGAAGATTCTGGATGTATCTGGAGTAAGACTGGCCTTGTTATTTGTGGGCATCCTAAATGCCTGGTGCAAGCATGTGTGTGTGTGTAAGCATGTGTGCACTTCACTTGCGATATGCATGTGCACATACTAAAACACACAGAGAACTTGATTCTGCAAAAACGTATTCTATATATCTATTTCTATTCTATTTATAGCTCAAACAGCTGAAAAAACAGATTTTTTTAGCATCTGGATTTCACACTTTGTCACGGTACTAAAAGCTGCATCGGACATATGTAAACTTCAGTCTTTTTTACTTTGTTCTATCCAACTTTCTGCTTGAGATTCAGTGACTCTGTCCTCTCAGTCAGTCGCTCATTTGGCTAAACAACCAGTAATGGAAGATGTATTTTGACTTTAAACAGACAACTAGAAGCTAAAGCTGGGAAAATAAAAGTACTGGAGTGAAAAGCACAGCATTTCCCTCTGATATGCACAGAGAAGTCTAAGCATGCAATGAAAATACCTCACTGAAGATTTATGTCACATGCCAAACATAAATCTACGTTCAACCCATCTCAAAAATGTTCACCTGTTTTGTTATCTATTTAGCTCATGACCCAGCATATTTCATTTTGACATCAGTGCTCACCTGAGAGCCTGCAGCTGGCCTGCTTGTGTGTCTTTGTGCAGCGGCTCTATAGATCTCTGTTAAATGTTGCAGAACTTGTGAGGCAAAATTACTGCCTTATGTGAAATCTAACCGTTCCCTTTCTGAGTTGTCTCATTGCCTTGATGGCCAGAGGGCAGCACTAAAGAAGGGAGGTAATTTTGAATGGCACTGGTCATATATAAAGGAGCTTCCCTCAGCGTGTGAGCGAGGACGCCGCAAAGAAGAGAGGCAGGTTAACAAATGAGTGAGGAAGGATAGCAGGACTTTGTGGCCCTCGGAGACAGAGTGGGTCGGTATGTTCTGCCAGCACCACGTCTGCCAGGGTGAAGGATACACACACACACACACACAGTGTCATCTCTCTATTGCTCCATCCCTGGCCTCTGTTACAGCCATGTGTCTGAGCAGGAACCCCACTAAGCTGGCTTGGGTCCAACACGGAGGTCTCTCACCTCGCAGGCTGGGCAGGGGGCCTGGTAGCTCCTGTGAGTTATTCCTGGGCATGGACCTGGGTTCCACCTCTCCCGTCTCCTTTTGTCTCATCCACCCTCCTCCAGCCCATCCTGGCCTCCTCCTCTCCCTTATCCCCCTCTCTGGGACTGTGTGGCTGATGAGCCTGTCCTTCAACTATCAGCATCTCCCATTGTCTTTAACACAGTAGACTTGCATTTAAGTAGGCTTGTTGTATCTATGCAGTCATAAATGTTAAGGTCACCTTCATGTACTTTCACCATCTGCAGTTTTTTATGCGTTTGAAGCACTTCAGAGCCTGGTAGATAACCTATAGTAGGATTTTTTTTGTCATCATTATGCCCTATAAGTCCCCTGAAGTTTTTTTTTTTCAGCATAAAAAAATTCAGAGAAACAAACAAACAAGATGTGAGAGAAAGTTTTGGATAACAATTAGAGCTGCGGCAATTAGTTGATTAACTGATTAGATGATTGACAAAATTAAGCAGTATAAAAATTTCATTAAATTTAACAGAATCTAGTTTAGTAGTTCTAAAACTTGTGACTTGGGAAACCCTGGATGGACATGAAGCCACTGAAGAGAGTGTGGAAGACCAGGGCAAAAATATGGAGTAAAAGAAAGCTGAATGAGTTTGTTCTATGAGCTAAATTGCTGAGCTAAATTTTACTGAAACGATCCTCAGATTCTTTTTTTGTCATTTGTGCCTTCTTTTTTTCTGTCAGTGTTCATGTTTCCCTGGGGGGCCCAATAGAAAAAGTTTAAGGACCACTGCTCTGGTTAAAACTTGTCTGTGAGTATAAACAATTTAATCAGTGAAGTAACACTGTCAAATCCACTTGATTAGCATAATTCATTGCAGCCAAATGTAAAATATACATCATAAATAATTAGAATAGACAACATAGCTGTTCTGTTAAAAAGGTCTACTGAAACATAAGATGCAATTTGGTAAAAGCAAAAACATAAGTACAAAAACCACTAATATGTGTTTAATGGGCAGAAACACCAAAAGTCTGTGTAAACACCTTTTAGAATGAAATAAAAAACAGGCAAAGCTTGAGGTGAGATTGCAGTTTTTATACATTCAATGGAATAATTTTTAAAAAAAAACATGGACAGCATTCACTTTTGCTTACACCTAGTGTGTAAGGCCTGAATCTGCCACTAGATGTCACTAAATGCAAACCAAGTGGAGGCAGGGTGACAACATGGTGTAAATAAAATATTTTCATATTTTTTCCATAAATTTGTCCATCGATCCCTCTAATAATGCATATTTAACAAACTAACTCAGATGCATGGATTCCTTCTTGCTTAAGGATTTAGAAATAAAGTGCAACAAATAAGATCAATATCTTCTGAGGGGGGGTGTGAGTCATTTTTCTTAGTCTTGCTGAAAACGATGAGAGTAAATCGAGCACAACGTTAGACCTGATCCAGGAATAAACCTATATGCTATTATTGTGGCTGGATCGTGCCTCAGCCTCAGCATCAGTACCATGCAAGAGCGATGAGGAGCTCTAGAGCTCCCACTCTGATACTTTTTTTTGGATACCAAGAACCTCTGAGAGTGAGGCTACTAATACTACCGATACAATACGTTTATTTTATAAAATGTATATTTAAAAAGGGAGTGTTTTTGCAGGACTATACCAACTGGAGTTCAAAGCATTGTCGTTAAGCGTGGTAATATCTATTTGTAAATCGTGAAGTGAAAGCGCATGCGTGGAAGTCGACGCCCACTTCTTTTTAAGACACATCCGTGAAGCCTTCACAGACGATCTTTGTAGCGGCGAGATGTTAAGCTTAGTCACATTAAAATAAAATTGAGTTCGGCGCAAATTTGACTCATAGTTTTACTTCAGTAGTAATGAATATTTTTTCAAAGTGATTTCAAGCCTTTGGTTCTGCTACTAGACACAAAAAACAACATAGGTGACGATATGTCATTTAAATAGACTCCCCCGTCGTGGTGTGTAATGGTACAGCCCGACGACGTCCTGCGCGGGAGCGGAAAACGTGCATCCGACTTTGAGGAAAAGGTGCGGTGTGCTTTCCTGATGAAGAATTGTCTTGCAGCAACACTTTATTTAACTAATAATACAGTGCACCTGTCTTGAAGACGTCTACAGAGACTCGGTCAGTAAAATGGACTACTGTTGTAGCGTTTAACAGCTTTACATGCTAACTAGCACATCTGTTTGTTGATGAGGCGTTCTGCTCTGCTGAACTTGTCAACATGGCTTTTCGTGACTGCCAGGTGTCAGCGAGATTAGCCTGAGTAATGTTACATTCAGACTCTTTATGTGTAACGCAGGACTATTTGTATCAGACTATGCATGACTCACGTTTAAAAGAGCTGTGAACGGTACAGGATGTTGGTGGTATTTAGGGGGAGGGGCACCGTTTAAAATGTGTGCACGTTTCATATGCCGGAGTAGATGCACCTCAGAATTGCTTAATACGTGCAAAAATATGCTAAGATGTGTACTTGTTTGTCTTCATTTTGCAGTCCGGTGATACGTCCAACATGGCTCGAGATTGGAAACCTGGTGATCTGATCTTTGCCAAGATGAAGGGCTATCCACACTGGCCTGCAAGAGTGAGTCTGGGCCTGAATAATAGTATTATAGGAAAGTCTGGCGAATCTATCAATAATGAGCATTTATTACAATTAAACTCAATGTCCTAAGAGTAAGTAATTAGGGTGCAAACACCTGTCCACTCTAAGATAGCGAATAACCCCTAACTGCTCCAAAGTAACTTGCACAAACTAATTTATTACAAGTGCAGATAGTAGAGGCTTTAAAAACCCTCAATTTGCCTTTGAATGCAGACACAGTTTGGTGAGTTTTTTGTTGTTTACAGCTGTAAATATCTGTTTCTTCTTATTTCTCTACCAGATTGATGAAGTCCCAGACGGTGCTGTGAAGCCATCCAATATCAAGTTCCCCATTTTCTTCTTTGGCACTCATGAAACGTTTGTAACCAACTGCTTAAGTCTTTATACTTGTCCTTAGTTTGATAAGCTCACATTGCACCCTTGAGTTAACTATCATTTCATGTGATGCCTCATCTGAGTCATCGGAAAAATACAAAAATAGTTGCAGGAAAACTAAGATCTATTGCAATATTGGTCAGGCACAAATCATATGGTAACTTGTGTAACTTGTATTTCAGCATCAGGAGATTCATAGCATTATTTTAATTGGTAAACGACTGCATTTGTGTTGATTTTTACACAGTTTGTGACAAATCATCGTGCTCCATTTAAAATGTCTCTTTTAATAAATAAATGTGTGAGTAGTGGCTGAACAGGGTTAACAACATGTCTGGTGTTGGTGCTGCTGCCTCATCTCGCAGGAAATACATTACAGAACACTACAGGTATGATTAAAGATGGTTAAATTTTGTGCATTATCCTCTTTCAAACAGTGCATTTCTTGGACCAAAAGATATCTTTCCATACCAGCCCAACAAAGAGAAGTACGCCAAGCCAAACAAGAGGAAGGGCTTCAATGAAGGATTGTGGGAGATTGAGAACAACCCAAAAGTTGAGCTCACTGCACCCAAGGTACATCTGCTACTCTCACTGTTCTTCAAAGACATTTTTCACTTTTTATCCTCCAAATTTTGAACCTTACCTATTTTTTTCTTAAAACATTGGAATCGAAACAGGGAATCAATTAGAGCTGAAATCGCTAAGCAGAATTTGAATTGATACAGGTCAAACAATACCTACCTTATTAAGTTTTTGGACCTCTACAACATATAAATATATAATACATGATATGTTTTGTTTTGTTTTTTAAACTAAGAGCCTGATATGGCCGAACTCGTTTCATGGTGTTCCCTGCTGATGATCTCATAAAAACAAATTTTTATTTTTTTACAAAAAGGTTGAAAGTATTTTTTAATTACACCTCAATCATAACTCTGTTATAAAAGACTTGAAAAGGTTTTCATCTGGTTATAAATCTGAAAACCTTTAACATTTACTGTGACTCTGAAGGACCTTTTTTAAATTTTTAATGTTAGCTTTCAGTGAAGAGTGTCTTAAAACCAGATGCTGGTCTTATAAAACTGTTTTTTGAGGGAGAAATCTGGAAACACTAGCTGAATGTTTCTCTTTGCATGTATTACTCGAAAAACTCCTGATTATTGTGCCCTGTGAAAACTGGTCTCTTTTCATCCTTTTTTCTCTTTTGTTGAAGCCCGTGCCTCCAGAATCATTCACTGAAAAGGATTCTGACATCAGCCCAGAAGGAGAGGAAGAAGCAGATGATAAGGGGATGAAATCCAAAGTAAGTTGTTTTTTCTCGTTCTGACATCGTTCAGTCACAAGTAAATAGATACACAATCGCTTCACTGCATTGACATGCTACTGGTGTTTTCCTGTGTTGTCAGCTTGTTTCTTCTTTTGCTGTTTGTGTCTAATCTTTCTCTGATGTGTGTCTGCTTCATACTGAGTTACATGTCAGTGCGAGCAACAGTTTGCAACTTGATGGTGTCATTGTGTATCAGTAGATTGAAAGACTTGTCTGCTAAGTTTGGTGTGTGTGGAACAGAAGGCTACTCGCTAACTTTTCTCCCTTCAAAGACTCGTTTTTACCCCACCACACTGCGTCCTATGCTGTGTCTTGGGTGCATTTAGGTTCCAGGAAGTGAGGCTGAGCAGGAGAATGAGAATGAGGAGGAGGAGGAGGAGGAGGAGGAGGAGGAAGGGTCTCTGATCTCTGAGCAGGGTCCTCAGAACCAGGATGTACGTACTTTGCATGTTGGGATCCTGTAAAGCGGTGCAGGTCGCCTCATCCCCTCCCCGTGGGAAAAGCATGTGACACTTTGGTGATTGTTTTCTGTTTGATTCAGAGTTCTTGTTTGCGGCCTCAATCTTGCGTTGGGGCTTGATGTTTGGATTAGAGTGAGGTGATGGCTCATTTACAAACAGACTGAGGAAACAGTCTCAGTCTAAAACTAATCTGTGGGATGAAATAATCCCTGGTGAGACCCGCTGGCTCTGGCTCAAATTGATTTAGGTTTGGGACTTAAACTGTATGTGTGTGTGTGAGTGAAACAAAAATAACTGGGGTGTGTGTTTTCTTCTTCTTCTCTGTTTTACAACTTTGAGACCACCCTGACACTGTGTGTTTTCCTTTCCATTTCCTGCATTCCCCTGTCCACATTTTCAAAAATCTTCTATTTGCAATCATTTGATGTTATTTTATTTTGCATGGCTTTCTGTGTGCTTTGGAGAAAGGTAAGTTTTGACTTAGTTTATGTTCATGTGTCCTGCTCAGGACAAGAAGGACTCTCATTTTCATATTGTTATTATTTAATTATTTTCCCCTGAATGTTTCCCCTGCTGTCTATGCATTTATTAAGACATTAACTGTGTCCTAGTCTTTGTACACTAAGGATCCCCCAAAAATTTAAAATGCATACTAAAAATATTTTTCTTTCAAACATGTTATTAATTAACATTTATGTTCCACAATGCCGCTCATAAAAATTAAAATGACTTTAGTGACTTTCTAAAGTCTGTTTGATTGACGAGTGATGGCACATGTCGTCAGACTTTTCTGATGTTGGAGTTTGGACACAGTTATTGTTTACAAAATTCTGGCACATTTGAACTGCATAGAGTGTAATATCACAATAATACACTAGATGGTGCTATTGATTCATGTTAGATCTTGTCAAGAGGAGGCAAAACAGGAAAGCTTAAATCATTCAAGCACAAAATTTATGCCACTCTCTCTGCTTGACGCGTATACCTGGCTTTCATTTTCTAAGCTGTTGCTTTTATATTAAAAGAGGTCAACTGAAAGGATTGTAGACTGTCATGAAACTAACAAAAGGTGTCACATTTTAGGGCTCGGCACAGAAAGAATCCACAGATGTTCCTAAAGCCAAGAGAGGACGAAAGAAAAAGGTTGGTAAAATTATTAATGGGTTTATACTTAGTCTGCAATCCATGAAATATGGTATGTAGGAAATATTTGATTGAATTGTGAGGTTTGTTTTTTTGTTTTGTTTTCCAGAGTGATGCTGAGCAGGAGACTGAAAAAGATGATGCTCCTGCTAGTCCTGTCAGTCCCTCTGGTAGGCAGCGTTCACTGTGATGTTGGTTCTCATGATGAGTTCATACATATACAAAAAATCAGAGATAATGCACAGATAATACTAACAAATACATTACACTGATAAATGATACAGCATGGGCATTGTATAGATATTATTTCTTAGCATTCTGCTCTCTTCATGCATGTATTATATTTTCGGTGTGTGTGTGTGTGTGTGTGTGTGTGTGTGTGTGTGTGTGTGTGTGTGTGTGAGTGTGTGTGTGTGTGTGTGAGTGTGTGTG